>JAIUCT010009126.1:0-18182 GCA_021307375.1 Tetraneura akinire | reverse complement strand
TAATAATAATAATAATAATAATAATAATAATAATAATAATAATAATATACGAACACAAGAGTTTTACCACGGTTAACTTGACGTCAGAACCAAGGTCGTCGCAAAAAAGAACGTAAGTAATCCGCGAAAGATCAATAACACTATTAATACTTTGAACGTGAAAATGTGTTTTTTTAATCTTTGGACGAAAAATAAAATAATATAGTGACGTCCGAAATACAATATGGATAAAAAATATAATTCAACGAAAATAATATAACATAGTTTTTACGGACAATAACATTATTTTTAATAATTTATTATTATATGAAACTCATTTGCATTTTATATCATTTTAAATAATTTATTACTATGAAACTCATTTGCATTTTATATTATTTTAATATTTATTATATAAGATATTTATAATAATAATATACAAATTGGATCGCAGATAACATAACACTGTCACCAGTGGTGTAGTGGAGGTAAAACGACGACTTTTCGATTTTTATTCTTATGGGTAAACCTTTAAACCAACATATTTTGTGTTACGCGGGTATACGATTTGATATAATATTTCAAATTATTATAACCTTAAAATATAATAAATAATTATTGTATTCTTTGAATGAGTCATAAAATATATACCAGTGTATAATGGCTCTATGGCAGTGTAAAATATAAATTAGATTTTGTTGCTGAAGTTATAACTGGAAATACGTTTATAAACTAATAACAATCAATAAATTAATATTTGATAAAAATATTATAAATTTACTATTGGGAAAAAAATCTTATATTTTGTATGAAGGTATTGGAGGTCGTGAGGGGTTTAACTTTTTAAATGATCTATAACATTCTATAACTTATGGCAAATTTTTTTGGCATATAAACTCAAAACGGTTTTTACGTTTTGTAAAATCAAGACCACTTTATTGGCACTCGTTTAACTGTGTATAACGTCTCCCGCGCGAATTTGAATAATCGCACCCAACCATGCTAACCTAAAAAAATAATGACCATATACGTGGTAAATAATATTGTAACGTCACTGATGCGCGTTTCGAGACGTGTTTGTTTATTATAATATATTAATAATTAATATATAAATATATTATTATACGTTTCGTTGGTCGGGCAGTTTATATTAATTTTATTATTTTTATACGCGCGTAACAATATAATATTATAACTTGTAATAAAATAAATATAAATAAAATAATATTACTTTATTAAAAAACGAGAAAAAAACGAATGTATTATAAAATATAAGTCGAACGCGTACGTTCACCCCGATGATGGTCGTTTTCTCGACCGAATCCCGTCCAAACAATTTCATATTATTATTATTATAATATTATTTCGTCGTCATACCTCTTGCATTATATACAAAAACATATTATAAACAATAATAAACGATTATTATTTTATCGAAAATTTACCGTTTAATATTATTATTATTATTGTTACGTAACGCGTGAGTCGTCTGACTCGTGTCAAATTGTATATAATAATAATTATTATATTATGCTGTATTTACAATACACGAACGTATTTTAAACGCGTTTTGTCTCGGCATATTTTTTTAAAATATCAAATATTTCTCGTCTTTACCCATTTTTCTTACCGTTAAAATCCAATAGTAACAATAATAATTGTGACGATTATAATATTATAAAATAATAATATTAGACACGCCACTTGGAAGGTGACGTATAAATTATTATTATTAATATTAAAAATATAATATAGAAAAAAAGCACTCCAAGTACATAATATCGACAGCTGGAAAACCGGTACTGACCTTGACCCCGAGCGATGCTGCCGTAACCCCTCGTGACCCGAAACCGAAATCTCGTGGCTCGGAGCTATATCGAGCGCGTGTACGACGGTAATCAAAGTAAGAATCCCGTACGCTCACGTGGTCCGAACGAGCTACGGTTTTCTAATCGCGGCGTCGGACGGGAACGGGTGGGAATTTTGAAAGTGCAGTTTTCGTTTTCCGATAACGCGATTCGATTAACAAATCGACGCACCGACATTATAATAATTTATAATAAAAATAAAATTAATTATCCAGGACCCAACGTTGTGAAACTATAATATACCTATACGAATGTGTATACTTACCTAGTGTTTTTTTTTTTTTTTTTAATATAGTATTTATACAAATTTCGTTTTTCATTCTGTAATAATAATAATAATAATAATAATAATAATAATAATAATAATAATAAACTTGATATTATTTTATAAAATTAAATTGTAAAATGCGTACTTTTATAATATATTGTTTGAATTTGACGTTTTATTAACTTAATAACTTAAGTTATATAACTTAATAAAAAAAAAACTAACAGTAAAACATTAAATATAGGCCGCAATCTATACAATCCGAACCCTATATATTATATTTATATAGCATAACTATTACGACTTACACGAGCTAGAACTATAAAAGTAAGTGATTTCTAATCAATTTTATACGATCGAAATCAACGTCGAATCTAATGTGTAATCGATTAAAAATAAAACGAATCTCGTTAAAGCATATAATAATTATAACGACCCAAATCATAGATGAGTACACTAGTACACGTAAATATTAAATATATAACATTCAAGTCCGCAATACAGTAATAAGAATAAAAATAAAAGAAATAAATTAAATAAAAGAATTTTATTTGTACGCGTTCGTCACAATATTGTGATAAATGATAATGAACATTGATTATAGTTAAGTATTGTATAATGCAGCAAGAATAGAATATTTTGAAAGTTTCTTATCAAATCGACCATGTAAAGATGAAAATGGCAAATTTATATAATATTTTTTTTCGGTCAAAAAGAAGCATTCGACCTCAATATTGTACATTACACCGATTAGATGACGAATAAATTGTATGAAATCCGATATTAGGTAGGTACGCGTCGTTCGAAAAATACATATTTTTTTTTTTTTTTTTTTTATAATAAAAACTATATTTCACAATCTCAAAGATTTTAAAACAATACGTTTAGGTTTTGGTGTTCATTCTGTCACGTATAAAATTATTATTTTTGCGAAATAGACGTATTAATAATTTATAATAATATTATGTAGGTATACATGAAAATAGTATCAAAGTGTCAACTAATAATGTCCACTCGTGATAATCCATAAAAATTCACAAAACCGTAAGTTTTTTAAAAACGAATTACATATGTAAAAAACAAAAATGAAAAACAATATTATATTTCTATTATTTTATAACATTATATTTTGCATTATTCTTATACATATAACTATATACTATAAAATATAATCGTAATATTGTGTGTAACAGGTATGTTATTTGATAGATAATAATTATTGAATTAACCACATTCAAAATAATTATTAATTGATAAGTAACTAAGACCTAACCTAACTACTTAACCTTATAAAAAAATGCATTGTAATAATAATTAATAATATGTTATATGTTATGTTAACACGTGTATAATATTATAATAACAATGACAAGACGTGTAAACTGATAACATATAATTATATAATATTAAATTAAAAGGATTGAAAATTGTCGAGCAGAAACTAAATAGCGAGAAATCTTTTTTGGGTATACGCATTTTAAAGAGATATCAACGAATAATATCAAATCCACATTCGCTAGTTTTATTTATTTAGGTTAACCTTGATAGTTTTATTTTAATGTATACCTGGTGGAAATTTCGAACAGGATTTTAACCCCCGTAAACAGAGTTTGGCCGATCGAGGGATTTCTGTTTCCTGAGCACAACGATATTATAATGGAATAGAATATAACGTCTGTCGACACAGGAGGCCCCCATATAATATTATTCGTGTGGCGTTACTCCTCCGAATTCGTGGACGTTATAACAGTCTCGGGTTGATGACATTTTCAACGACCGTCGTATAGGTATATAGGAGGTACACAACGCGTGCGATTTAATAACATATTATTAAAAACAATATTATTATTACGTTATATTATGCAAATTCGGCAGTGCATTGACCGAGAAAACGGGCACGATGATAAATTACATTATATAGGTGCATATTCTGCAGACGAGGCGATGTTGGGTATAGGTATATAGGTATAAATAATTAATATATTTTGTTTTTTTCTCTTCCATCGTAATAAACTATATATTATACTATACCACGGTACAGGTACATCGCGGAATTGTTTATTAATTTTCGGTAAACGCCCGTCTTCCACGCAGTTAATATTACGAATAACACTTAATGATATTATATACATACGTATACCTATTATATTATTATTATTATTATTATACACCTATCGTGTACATGTACAAGGACGCGGAAGTCAATAACCGCAATCCAAAAACGGACAACTACGTATATAAAATATAATAAGTAATAAACTAATAACTATATAATCGCGTTTACGATGTATATATTATATACGTACACGTATATTATTATAATATTATCGTATAACGTATGTAGAGATACGTGCAGAAAATTATATACGCACACGCGTTTTCATCGCCGTACACAACCTAGCCTAACCGCATACCGCGTAATCGGTTTACATTTGCAGACGACGCATATACCACGCATTCCTCATCTATATAATATACGTAACAACGACCACGCGTATAACAATAATAATTTACCGCTAACTTTATACCGTAAAAAAAAAAATAATAATAAATTATTATTATAATAATAACAATAATATACGTGTATATGTATAATATAATATATTGTAAGGCGGCGGCCAGTGGTGTGGTAGTTGTCCGCACGGGGGATGTTCGTATATATCGGATCTTCGGTATGCGCGGTTATTGTTCAAAGCTCTTGAACCGCATCACGTCGTGACCGTGGTTTAGGTACTCGAAGAAGGTCAATGTCAAAAAAGTAAAGAAAACAATTCTTACACATAATATAGGATTGCGAAAATATAATATATACGTAACTCGTATATTAGCAATATATTTCGTTATACCTATACCGCTATATATATATATTAATTACATCATTATTATACTCACTTCGTAAGAAAATATAAAATAAAATATTATTATCCCATATTGTAATGACTAATTGTAAATCATTATATTTATTATATACTGTCACCGAAGCCAAACACAATACTCGAACAATGATAATAAAAAATAATATCCATTCGCCAGACAATATAATATATTAGTTATATTAATCTCGTATAAGCGAACAACGAGGCCTTGAGAAATAAAATGAAAAATTTAAAAATCACATTTTAATAATTATTATATGTGTTATCATTTTAGTGCCTAATTTGACTAAATTTGTTTATGAATTCCATAATATGTATAAAACTATAAAACTATAAACTATCTCGTGTATTAATAAAAAATAGAAACAGGTAATGTAAATTTTTTATAAAAAAAAAAAAAATAATAATAATTGACTATAAAAATTACATTACGAGAACGCCAATTAATATTATAATATCGCAATATACTGTTTTAACGGAAATGAAAAATAAAAATGGAAAATTATAATTTAATTTTTTTTTTTTTTTTTACATTTTAAGGTTAAGACGCGCAATAAAATTACTTTTCAAATATAAGCTTTCTATACGTTGATGGATTTTCGAAAAAATTCCTTTCTAACCATTATATTATATATTAATGCGTATATATTTTAATATTTAAATGTATTATAATTTATAATAATATAATGTATGTACATAAATACATATTAATATAATATTATTGAAATAATATAACACCTATTCAAAAATTTAATAGTAATAGCGATCATTAAGATACATATTTTTTTTTTTTATGACGTCAACACGATTAGATTTTTGTTATCACCTCTCTCTATTAAAAAAAAAAATTATATATGGTAAATATTCATAATATACGAGTATCGTCGTCGTTCCCAACTTTATTATTTCTTATTTGTATCGTTATTAATTTGTATTACCTTTCACAAATTGGACTACTTCTAGTAAGAATAAAATACGTCTTATATATATAATATATATACAATTATAGTTATATCGTATGTAAATACATAAGAATATGTTGAATCAATGCGTCATAATATAGATTATAAAAAACAGATTGATTACACGTCGAAATTAAATTTGATTATAAACTTCATTTCAATATACATTTTATAAGTTTTAGTACATAATTTTTATCAAATTTTATTTTGCCTTGTATGAAAACGTAATTTATATGTATAGGTACATAACACGCGGTATATTTATTTTGTAAGGATATTTTTTTATTTTATTTTTTCCGTTGTTTTTCTTCCTTACACGTCACTAATTAATAATATAAGGAAATAAAAATATTATTATTTATTACTTTATTGGTATATAATATTACTAAAATAAAACGTATATAATATATAGCTAAGATATAATAATTATTCGACTACTTTGGTTTGGATAAATATCTATAAAAACTATTCTACTAGCTAGTTATTTTAGTTAATTATAAATATTATAATAGTTTAACTATTACACTTTTGAAGAATCGGGAATTCTAGAAATAGGTACCTACCTAATAAAAAAAATGTACCTATAGTGACTATATAGTTTAAAAATAAGTTATATTAGCTCCGGTTCATTTAATTTAGACATTAAACAGCCGACTGAATTGTAGGTATATATAGGTACAGTTATTTAAACTTTTTAAATCTTATAAAATCATATTAAAAATAGAATTAAACGTGTATATTATTATTATTATGTAGGTATATAATGAGTACTCGCGTGTAGATCATAATATTATAGAGACGAATTTTCATTTGCTCTATCAAATATAATATAAAACTAAATCTGATCGACCATTCGTTTAATCCATTTCTACATACATATATTATTATATTATATAAAAAAAAATATAATATATATGTCTAAACGAATTACTTAATAATTTACTATAATAATTATTATTATAATATAATATTATTTATATAAATAACCCAAGTGATACACATATAATATATACAATACACACATAAACTAAATTCCAACGACGAGATTTGATGTGTAACAAGAAGTGTATTTCGGGTTATGTCAAATGTTTTTTTTTTTTTTTTTTTTAACTGATCTATAAATATAATAAAAAACCAGTTTAACTATATTTATAATAATATAATTAAAAAAAATTTAAAACTAGTAAAAGAATATTATACGTAGTTTCCCGTCATCGGTCTCGAAATTTAACGAACACGGTATGCGTAATATACCAAAATATAATATTATTATTATGTTATTAAATAGGTACCTAATGTAGTAATGTTCATTATATATTATATTAAAACACCAGACTATAAGAAATACGTGTATTGTGAAATATCTTAAACGAATTAAAATTATCGTATATTTTATATACCTATCTAATATTCTGCAGTATAATATTTTTTATTATAAAATACGTCACGTGATCAATAATAGGTACTTTTATTTTAATATAATATCAATATGTTTATTGGACATATTCTTGGGAAATTTTCTTTTTTTACACATTAAAAATAAGTCGAAAGGAAATTAAGTGTAATTTATTATTAAATATACACTGGAAAAATTAATGAAATATCCATTTTGTTATGTAAAATAATACTATACTTTATAATATAGTATAATACATCTAGGATATGTATCCATTTCCACTTTTTATAAAAAAAAAATCAAATCATTTGCACAAATTTCAACCAATAAGATGGAGCACACAAAAATATGGACAATAGGCATATAACTTTTTTTTTTTACCTGAAATCGTACTTATAATTTTTTTTTTAAAAATATTATGTACATAAATAAGGTTTAAGTATATAGTTTATGAGTAATTTTTGAATACGATTAAAGCAGTTATCGAATATTTGTATAAAAAAAGAAGGGTCATTATAAATAATATAATAAAAGAATTGATAGTATTTTTTTTCTTATAAGTAAATTGTTCTTCCATTGACCGACTTGGCTGTATGCGGTTAACGGACCAAGATGGATGGTAATGTTGGTCGTCTACCTGTTGCGTAATATTGAATAAAATAAAAACGGACGAGTAAGTATTATAACTTCATACCTCAAAAAATCGGTTAAACGTTTGTATGTGTTATATAATTTTAAATACTAGAAAATTTCCGTCAATTAAAATATGTAAAAAAAAACACAAAAAATATTTAAAACAAGCGTTTAAATGTATATATTATATAAACAACAGAAAGATTTGCAGTGAGAGGTCCCCGGGTTTGGACCCCCCCCCCCCCATGAACCGTATTTATTTCTTCAGTTTAATAACTATTTAAATTCGTCTGAATTTTTTACATTAATTATTCCAAAACGTCAAACTATACGATCGTAAAGTTATAATAAAATATAGGCGAGATTCATATGGGGGAAGACGCGAAGTACTTAACCTTCCTTGAAAAAATAAAAATTAACTTATAATAATTTTAATAAATTGAAATCGGATCGTGTCAATATTATTATTATTATTTCTTTGTGTATAAAAAGTTATAACTTTATTATTAGATAGGATGTGCGTGCTGCTGTAACGTATAATTGCGTAATACCTAATAGGTAAAAAGTAATATTCAAATGAAAACGATCACGTCCTGACGATAATAATTTATATTTTGTCGTAAATATGACGATATATGATATCGAAAATGTATTTTATAATATTATCGTTTTTAATTTCGTATTATAAGCCTATATTATCATATATTATTATTATAATTACGAACAGTAATAATTTTCCAAAGGATTTTCCGTTAGAATATATTCTATCGTGCAAACATCGTGTTCTAATAATCTCTAACCACGTGTATGATATTTAAATACTATTTAATATTATTTTCTGCTGCAAATACGTACCTATATAATATTATAAACCGTAAGTGTGTATAAATATAACAAACGTCGTCGGTTTGAAATATATTTTAAATAGAATCTACCCACTATGCAAAATACGTTACAAAACATTGTCGCTATGTTGAATTTGTGTTTCATATGGAATATTACTAATTAATATCAATGCAATATTCCAAGACTGTTACATTAAAATAATGTTTTTAATGTTATTAAATAATATTATTTAAACGTTTAAAATTTGCTATTGATGCAATGTTACGTTGTAACATAAATGCAATATTGTAAGATTGTTTCATAGAAATAAAGTTTTTAGTGTTAATAAATAATATTATTTGAATGTTCAAAATTAGCTATTGATTCAATGTTACGTTGTAACATAAATGCAATATTCTATGATTGTTTCCTTAAAATAATGTTTTAAATTTGATCAAATAATATTATTTAAATATTTAAAATTTGCTGTTGTTAAAATATTGACAATATTTTCTTAAACACAATACTTATATCATTTTATTTATTGTTTATAATATTTATAATAATATATTATGTAAATAAATTTAATTAAAGTAAATTTGAAATTATATATTTAATTTTTAAAATCATTTAAATGATTAACGAAAAGAAAAATGGAACGAACTAACAAATACTGAGATTGATATGTCAAAATTAATTTAATTTTAGTTTGAATATTATAAGAAGGAACCTATTTTATTTAAAAATGTTAGCTCAATAATAATATACTATATATGCTTTTATTTTTATAAGAGATTATATTATATATAATCAGGCACGTATCTAGACCGTGATCTTGGGGGGAGGGCGATTTTTTTTATAAATATATCTATGTCATAAGTTGAATACTCATATATTTATACTTTATATACAATTAAAATAAATACACATAAACTATATATGTTTAAACTTTATGTTTATATGTTTTATTATTTTCCATATAAAGAGAGATATTTAAAGTTACACTCCCTTGGTCAGTGATCACGAGCCGCCACTGGTATAATTATATTACGTTACAAATATATAGGTATCTAGACTTATACAGGTATTCAATTTCATTAAACGTAAAAAGAGTTAATTTATAAAATTATTACGATATTTCTATTAAAATTAAATTAATTATTGAATTTTGTATAATATTATACGGTCCTTGGGGGGGGGGGGCGATCGCCCCTATCGCCCCCCTTAAATACGTGCCTGTATATAATATGATATATGTAATAAATTTATACAAACTTTATTATATATTAATATTATAATAGATTCTAATAATATAAAAAATATTATTGTACAACTTTTAAATTTCGCGTTTATTTACAACAGTATAAATAGGTAGGTACATCAACTATAAACGTAATATTGTATCTACTTGCTACTTGTATAATCTTATATACTTGTAGATATATATGCGCAGTTGTCCCTCCTTAGTCCTTGGTTTTTTCTGGATAAATTATTATAATCATGTTTTAATCTTAATATATAGGTAATACCACAAAATAAAATAAAAACATTTATTTTAAAAATTAAAATTTTTTACCTCCCCTTGACAAATTCCTGCGGACGCCCTTGCATAGAATATAGATTTTAATTTAAAATTTATGTTGTATTTATCTATTTAGGTATATTATATCCAATATTCAGAATATACCGTATTATCGGCTAACGAGTATAATGAATTATATAGTTTAATACCATTAACCATTGTATATTCTCTTTAAATATGTCGATTTAAATAAATTTTGTCATCTGATAGGTAGGTAGGTAGGTTTAGGCGTATGTCCCAAAAGTTCGATCAAATCGCCGATAATAGTTCGAATCCAAATTACAGAATAAATTATTGCATTTTTTCTAAATTTTACGTTTTATTTAATTTTCCCATAACATAATTCCAATATTGATAAAATATTACCTTAGTAACATCTATGTAATGATATATTTTCAATGTTACATTTATGTTACAATGCTACATCTTCGCAACAGTGCATGGACATTTCAAATACGCGTCATTAGCAGTTGCAGCAACGTTTATGTAACATTACTGTAACTTAAAATGCAATGTTCCATGTTTTTTTTGAAACAACTATAAAACATTGTTGGAACAATTTCTTGCACAGTGGGTATATACGTTTCGACGACAGTGTAATAATGTGTTATAGAGTTCCTGCGGAGTTTCGGCATTCATCGTCCGCGATTGTTCCGCGATATACGCCAGATTTATTATATATATATGTATTATTATACCAAATAACGTAAGTACGAATACCTATACACCGCGATAACAATATACATAATATATGTTATATAGGTAGGTTCGGACGAAATTTCGACGCGTTTTGCGGCGGCTAACTGTTATCTCCTATAATACATACGCATAAGATATATGTATTATAATGTTATATACCCACCCACCTAGGCGTATACGTATTATATATAGGTATGTAATATAAGGTATATACGGTTTAGAATCTACGCGGGAGATTGGATTAAAAATGCGAATGGAAAAATATTGCCAATGTCTGTCGGGCCGAGACAAACGCGTATCCTGTGTAATGTAAGAATAACGCGTGTATGGCCACATACGGACGACAAAGGGATTTCTGTCCTCGCTCATCCCTTACGGCGAAAAATGTCAAAACCAATATTTATATATATATATATATATATATATATATATATACTTTCTATAAACGTTATTTATATATTAATAATAATAATAATAATAATAATAATGTATAATGTAATTTTATACATTTCGATATTAACCTGTATAATAATAGTAATATTACATCGACCCAGAACTGACTGACCACCCGCACAATGAAATTCGTACAAACGCGATAGAAATATTCGTAATTTTTTTTCCTTTTTTTCCTTTTTTCTTTTTTTTTGATTTCAATTGCACAGCAGCGTATTATAATAAATAAATAGGTACCTACTTTATAATATTATTTATATTAGATTACATGTATGCACAATAACGCGACACGCGATCGTATACGCAACACCGTATAAGTATAATATACGTCACGTTGAGTTTTTGATCATATTATAATATATTGTATTATTATGTAAGTTCCTAAATACAATAATAATATATAGGTATAATAAGGTAAGAATATACGTGACATATATTCATATTTCAGAGTTTCCCAAATTGCGGCACGATGGTGTGAAAATAGCGTTGAAGTCTCTTTCGTATATTATAAATTTATAACGTTGTTTCGCGAACAGAACGGAAAGAATAACGGTCAAACCAAATGATTTAACTGCAGTGTTGCATCGTAATTAGGGTTACCATTGGTGATCTTATGAGCTCTTAAAATTTTGTACTCTCACTTTTTTTTATATTGGCAACAATGTATACCTACTCTTTTTTTCTATTTCTATTTAATTATCCGAAAATACTGAAATACCACAAGTTGTAATAAACTAATCCAATAAAAAATAAAGTAATAACATAAATATAAATTTAATCGGCACGGACGTTATCGATTTTATCGAAGTTTTTTCGAAATGTCTACGGTTATACGGTATACACATGTCACATGTATGATCTTTGTTTGAAAATTGAAATTTGTGTTAGTATTTGCAATGTACTAAGACAATACTAGTTTAAGTCCGTTAACTTCACACTTACGCATCAAGCTAATATTTGTAAATTGTGTTCATCAAAAATGTCTCTTTATGTACTCTTTTCTTAAAGACAAAATGTGGTAACCCTAATCGTAATACGAGTAATGAGTATAATATAAAATACCTATTAAGATTCGAATACGAAAAACAAAAGATTCTGAGCCATGTCCGCTATTATTATTATTATAGGACCATCGTGTATTTATATACAGAAAATGTTTTCCTTCGTAAAAAATTGCACACCTATAATATAAACGAAAAAGCAATGACGAACGTTTCGGCGTGTAATTTAAATTTCGAGATTGTTAAAAAAAAGTTCTATTTGAGCAAGTTGCACTTATATGAGTATAATAATGTTAAATATCCGTCTACTTATTTTGTTCCGTTTTCAACAATATTTATTACGTATATAAACACCATTTCTTCATATTATATAACATAATATACGATATAAGTATATTAGTATAAGTGATCAACTATTATTATTTTGGGGAAAAAATTCGTTGAAAATTCAATAATTTTGTTTCTATCTCTTAATTTTTCTAATATAATATTGTGAAAGACATATGGACGTTAAATGGCAAACTCGATACATATTTTTTTATTGGTATCACCTATACCAACAGGAGATTTGTAAAAAAATTTGGGAACCGCTGATAACAGGTAGGTAAATAATATTATATAAAGGCCGATACGCCGAACTAATCGCATTTAAATGGCGCCAAAATAAAAAATAAAAAAAACACGCACACAATCAATAATTCAATATTAATACAATGCGTCTATAAGTATACAATACGAGTATATTTCCGGATTTCCGGTGCATATAATCATGAATCGAAGTATGTAAGTGTACGTATAAAAAAATACATATAATATTATGTACGGGTGTTATAATAATTATTATAAGGTACAAATAAGGTTAATATGTCATATTTCATTATATCACAGGTATAATATTGTAAGAGATATAAATATAGAATTATAAAATTATAACGTATACCGCGATAAATACACAGTGATTATATTATGTATAATCTTAATTGTTTTATCGAAATTTAGTAATTTAGTAAACAATTATGAACGCATTTTAATTTTTAGGTATTATAATATAATCGTATAAAATGCAGCAGCGTGTTATATTCGTCGAATTTTTTTTTTTTTTTCATAGGTAAGAATATATTTTTCGGACGTACCTACTTCTGAATTTTATTTTTGTAATCGCCGTGACACGGTGACAAAAATAAAAATGTTATCGTAAATATTGCGAGATTACCATAAAAATGTGAATTATTCATCGTTTTAACTGAAATATTGCCCTTGAAAAAGTATTGTGAAAAAAAAAATCAAATTAAATTTAGGGGACGAACATAATATTATACGAGTACAAATTATCATTATGATATACCTACACTATTCGTACAGATAATACGCACGGTATTACATAACATAAATTACAAAAAAAATAATATCGTCGATACGAATATCATTTTTATTATCTAATCCTCTAATGTAATAAATAATCATGAATTGATCCACCTGACGTATCGCTATTTATACGCGATTAAATATATAATATATTATATTATAAATATATCAATAAATTATAATCGTAATTTAAATAACTCGTTTAATCAATTCGACATTTTCCCGCGGACTTAAACATACTCATTTATAATTATAATAGACTAGTTTACGTGACTCTATTCCTCAAAGTATTTTTTTTTACTATATATTCGTATATGACGTATATATTATTATAAAATTATAATAAATACTTATCGTAATAATTTGGTATGTGTTCAAACGTCGTACGACCAAAAAGAAATTCCAACCGAAACGTGTGAATATAATTATTATACGTATATATTACAGGTACGGTAAGGTAAGGTAAGGCGACTCGAGCTGTCACGTAAGAGGGGGGTGCTAAATTAAATAAAAGTTTTTTTTTTTTTTTAAATAAACAGGTAGGTAACTAAAGTCATCGTAAGGTTCAAATTAATTACACACGTATAGGTATATAAATTGTGATAAATACTTTTGTTCAATAAAATGAAATCGTACTTGTAAGAATTTGAATATTTTTACAAATAATTTTTTAAGAAAAATGCATTAAATAGCTTATATTTATAATTGCCTGAAAGAGTGCCAAAGAAAAAAATTGGCCTAGGCCTAGGTACTTATAAAGAACTATGTCATAACTCATAAGTCTTATGTACAAAAAAATAATAAAAAACAAATTGGATTACGAGACTGTTAGCTATATTTTATAATATGTTAAAATATATTATCGTCTTTCGCGCGAAATTCAACGAGAATAGAACAATATACCTAATTATTTTAAATTAAAATTTTTAAAATTAATTTAATAAATTTAAATAATTTATTTTAAAATTAATTAAACAAGAAATTTTAACGTGATGTGTTTAATGAAAAATATCTTCTGCAGAAATGCTAATATTAATATTATGTCCTCTCCGCGAAAATTTTTAATCGAAACGTCCATTCTTATTTTTATTAAATCCATACGATGTATGGATACGTTTTTTATTTATTATGAAAAAAAGGGCACATAACCAATAGCGATTAGAACAAAGAAAAAATTCTTGTCCACCCGTTATCGATATTCACTGACCATTGACGTTATTTATTTTAATATATAATTTATTTTATTTTTATAATTCGCCGTAATCTCTGACGCATGTACGTGTATATAATTGCGAATAATAATGCATAATATAATAGTAAGTTGTTGATGTTGTTGTTGTTGTTGCAATTATTTACAGGTAGAGGTGTGCCATATTTTTGTCGAGATGCTGCAAGTCAGATTTATCATTAATCATAATTGCAAATAAAACAATATATATACATAAACCTATACACCTGGAAAAATAATTGAACGATATACGTAAAAATAAGTACCTATACCTATACATTTATATCGTTAATAGCATACCAATTATATTATACCACAACCACGTTTACACGAGTATTGTAAGCAACAAATCACGATGTGATTGTTATATAGTGAATTTTTTTTCTTTTTCTCGAAATTGAGAGTACACACGTACAGTTGTTAAATGTCTTGTGATGGAAAGCGGTTAAAATTCCTCTTTTTCGCTCTACCTTCAAAATTAAAATCAACATAATTATAAATAGCAAATATACTATATACAAATGATAATATAATGCACATAAAATTATAAAATAGGTACCTATACTTAACTAATAATTTAAAAAGAAATAAAGGGCAATCAAAATTATTAACATTTTGTGAGGATAATAATATTACATTACAACGAGTGAATTTATATATTATGTATACAATATATTGGTCTGGGACGTTCCATACATTATATTATTATAATTATTATAAAACCACGGGAAGAAGAGTATTTAAAAAATACACGCCGTAAAACGGTGAATTTTGAAAAGTTTTTTTTTCAAAAAATCGTAACAAAAATTTCACGTACGTATTCATAAAATAAATAAAATAATAAATCATTGTACGGATTTCAACATGCTCGTGTGCATATTATGTGCATTTGTTTGGGCATGCACATTGCTCGTCTATTCGAAAAATGTGATGCAATTCCTAGGCGGTACTTAAGAGGAAATATAAAATACTATTATTATTTTTATAATTATAAAATATGGAACCGGCTGTGATACGACCACCGTAATATGATATAAATTATTATTATTATTATTATTATATTATATATAAATTTCGGTCGAATTTCTGGGTTGCAATTTGAGAATGGTCATACGGTATGACCATAAAATATGACTCGTACGAACTAAATTTTATTATTCTTGTGGTAAAACTTCCTCAACCCCATAACTCTTACGCATAATATTATAATACGTACCTACGATATAATAATATGTATAGTATATACTCACTAACGATTCTGAAGAATGTATTAAAATATTATAATATGGTCATTGCGTGTGATGGTTGAATTTAATCTTCCATCCAGTGTTGAACTATTAAATTATAATATTATATAAATTTAATATTTTCCAATGTAATTTTTTTCTTTTTAATAAAACATAAAAACGATTATTAAATGTTAAGAAAATATTATTATAATTTAAAAATCGTGATATTTTAGGAGTGACAAAATAGGCTTTGTAACCCATGACATACGAGGTTAGGTTAGGTTAGGTTATAAGGTATATCAGTGACTTCGAATTACATCTTTTACTATTATATTGTATATAAAATAAAGGTTTCTTTCTGTTCTATCGTCCATCTGCAATTAGGTACTTCCCATATATTGGAAATTATTTTGAAAAAATATGTCGTGCAAAATATGCGATATAGGTAATAAAATTAAAAAAGAAAAAATAATAATAATATACCGTCCGTGTTATTGAAACGCGTTTACGACGAATATTTTTGCTTACGTCAATAATTTAACAATGAAATAATTATAAATCCGTATTATTATATATTTTATTTATTTAAACGTATAACTTACACGTCATAATAAACATGTTATTGAAACGTCGTACTGTGTTCGTAAACACATTAATAATATGATAATGAAATACCGTGTTAATAAAATAATAATTGATTATTAGAAAACGATATTACACGACGTAAACCGGGGAAAATATTTTTATTTTTATTTTTTTAAAGGAGCGGTTTGTAAATTTAAATTCGAATCGTACGACATCGAAATCATATTCTGGCCAACATGAGAAAAAACGATCGTTTCAAAAATACGAGTATATAATCCCTTGGTTTTATTGTAATGTAATTATTTTTCTCTGCGTGATGACCAATATAATATTGTACATTAAACTAATAAAATATTATACCCCATAATATTATAGTACGAGTAAATATGCGAAATATAATTCACATAACACACACGTGTTTTTACATAATAATAATAATAATATGTTATCATTTGAATATAATATTATATAGTCAATTATTAGAAATCGGTCCATATGAATGTAATAAATCGTATCGAGTCGTGGCACTAAAATATAAGACCTGACGTTACAGTCCATGTGTGGATATAAATTTTTATGTTCATTTCCTGGGTTTTATTTTGTTTCTTATAATTTTGACCACTGGTGGTGGTCAGGATACAAAAAAAAAATCATTTTTAATTCCGAGTACTCGTATTATATAAATGCGTAATATTGATTTACGATATTAATAATATTATAATGGGGGATCTGGAGTTCTCGCAAGAGGGAAGAAAATAATTTTCGAAAACATGTGGGTATGCTTTAAAATAGTTTTACGAATATTATATTGTGGTTTATGGCTACTATGATAATATATAGGGGGTAACCAAAAATCGGTGAAAAAAAAGGAAGTACCTAAAAAAAATGTAATCATAAACATAAATAATATTATAGCCCATATCGTTCTTCCGCGAATTCGATACTGTTTATAATTGATTATAAACTATTTTTTTTTTTTTTATAAACATATTTTTAAAATTAATTAATTTGTTCGTATTGTTACGTATAGAAATATAATATCTACTTCCACCGCGCGGGCATCATATAATGTATATAGATTTATATAATATAAAATGATATCGTTTTTTTTTTTATTAATTTTTATTCGTAAATTTCTGATATTCTAATAATTGAATTGACCGCATATCACTATTACCTACATTAATATTATTATTATTATTATTATTATTATTATTATTATTATTATTATTA
>JAIUCT010009125.1:0-18179 GCA_021307375.1 Tetraneura akinire | reverse complement strand
TAATAATAATAATAATAATAATAATAATAATAATAATAATAATAATATACGAACACAAGAGTTTTACCACGGTTAACTTGACGTCAGAACCAAGGTCGTCGCAAAAAAGAACGTAAGTAATCCGCGAAAGATCAATAACACTATTAATACTTTGAACGTGAAAATGTGTTTTTTTAATCTTTGGACGAAAAATAAAATAATATAGTGACGTCCGAAATACAATATGGATAAAAAATATAATTCAACGAAAATAATATAACATAGTTTTTACGGACAATAACATTATTTTTAATAATTTATTATTATATGAAACTCATTTGCATTTTATATCATTTTAAATAATTTATTACTATGAAACTCATTTGCATTTTATATTATTTTAATATTTATTATATAAGATATTTATAATAATAATATACAAATTGGATCGCAGATAACATAACACTGTCACCAGTGGTGTAGTGGAGGTAAAACGACGACTTTTCGATTTTTATTCTTATGGGTAAACCTTTAAACCAACATATTTTGTGTTACGCGGGTATACGATTTGATATAATATTTCAAATTATTATAACCTTAAAATATAATAAATAATTATTGTATTCTTTGAATGAGTCATAAAATATATACCAGTGTATAATGGCTCTATGGCAGTGTAAAATATAAATTAGATTTTGTTGCTGAAGTTATAACTGGAAATACGTTTATAAACTAATAACAATCAATAAATTAATATTTGATAAAAATATTATAAATTTACTATTGGGAAAAAAATCTTATATTTTGTATGAAGGTATTGGAGGTCGTGAGGGGTTTAACTTTTTAAATGATCTATAACATTCTATAACTTATGGCAAATTTTTTTGGCATATAAACTCAAAACGGTTTTTACGTTTTGTAAAATCAAGACCACTTTATTGGCACTCGTTTAACTGTGTATAACGTCTCCCGCGCGAATTTGAATAATCGCACCCAACCATGCTAACCTAAAAAAATAATGACCATATACGTGGTAAATAATATTGTAACGTCACTGATGCGCGTTTCGAGACGTGTTTGTTTATTATAATATATTAATAATTAATATATAAATATATTATTATACGTTTCGTTGGTCGGGCAGTTTATATTAATTTTATTATTTTTATACGCGCGTAACAATATAATATTATAACTTGTAATAAAATAAATATAAATAAAATAATATTACTTTATTAAAAAACGAGAAAAAAACGAATGTATTATAAAATATAAGTCGAACGCGTACGTTCACCCCGATGATGGTCGTTTTCTCGACCGAATCCCGTCCAAACAATTTCATATTATTATTATTATAATATTATTTCGTCGTCATACCTCTTGCATTATATACAAAAACATATTATAAACAATAATAAACGATTATTATTTTATCGAAAATTTACCGTTTAATATTATTATTATTATTGTTACGTAACGCGTGAGTCGTCTGACTCGTGTCAAATTGTATATAATAATAATTATTATATTATGCTGTATTTACAATACACGAACGTATTTTAAACGCGTTTTGTCTCGGCATATTTTTTTAAAATATCAAATATTTCTCGTCTTTACCCATTTTTCTTACCGTTAAAATCCAATAGTAACAATAATAATTGTGACGATTATAATATTATAAAATAATAATATTAGACACGCCACTTGGAAGGTGACGTATAAATTATTATTATTAATATTAAAAATATAATATAGAAAAAAAGCACTCCAAGTACATAATATCGACAGCTGGAAAACCGGTACTGACCTTGACCCCGAGCGATGCTGCCGTAACCCCTCGTGACCCGAAACCGAAATCTCGTGGCTCGGAGCTATATCGAGCGCGTGTACGACGGTAATCAAAGTAAGAATCCCGTACGCTCACGTGGTCCGAACGAGCTACGGTTTTCTAATCGCGGCGTCGGACGGGAACGGGTGGGAATTTTGAAAGTGCAGTTTTCGTTTTCCGATAACGCGATTCGATTAACAAATCGACGCACCGACATTATAATAATTTATAATAAAAATAAAATTAATTATCCAGGACCCAACGTTGTGAAACTATAATATACCTATACGAATGTGTATACTTACCTAGTGTTTTTTTTTTTTTTTTTAATATAGTATTTATACAAATTTCGTTTTTCATTCTGTAATAATAATAATAATAATAATAATAATAATAATAATAATAATAATAAACTTGATATTATTTTATAAAATTAAATTGTAAAATGCGTACTTTTATAATATATTGTTTGAATTTGACGTTTTATTAACTTAATAACTTAAGTTATATAACTTAATAAAAAAAAAACTAACAGTAAAACATTAAATATAGGCCGCAATCTATACAATCCGAACCCTATATATTATATTTATATAGCATAACTATTACGACTTACACGAGCTAGAACTATAAAAGTAAGTGATTTCTAATCAATTTTATACGATCGAAATCAACGTCGAATCTAATGTGTAATCGATTAAAAATAAAACGAATCTCGTTAAAGCATATAATAATTATAACGACCCAAATCATAGATGAGTACACTAGTACACGTAAATATTAAATATATAACATTCAAGTCCGCAATACAGTAATAAGAATAAAAATAAAAGAAATAAATTAAATAAAAGAATTTTATTTGTACGCGTTCGTCACAATATTGTGATAAATGATAATGAACATTGATTATAGTTAAGTATTGTATAATGCAGCAAGAATAGAATATTTTGAAAGTTTCTTATCAAATCGACCATGTAAAGATGAAAATGGCAAATTTATATAATATTTTTTTTCGGTCAAAAAGAAGCATTCGACCTCAATATTGTACATTACACCGATTAGATGACGAATAAATTGTATGAAATCCGATATTAGGTAGGTACGCGTCGTTCGAAAAATACATATTTTTTTTTTTTTTTTTTTTATAATAAAAACTATATTTCACAATCTCAAAGATTTTAAAACAATACGTTTAGGTTTTGGTGTTCATTCTGTCACGTATAAAATTATTATTTTTGCGAAATAGACGTATTAATAATTTATAATAATATTATGTAGGTATACATGAAAATAGTATCAAAGTGTCAACTAATAATGTCCACTCGTGATAATCCATAAAAATTCACAAAACCGTAAGTTTTTTAAAAACGAATTACATATGTAAAAAACAAAAATGAAAAACAATATTATATTTCTATTATTTTATAACATTATATTTTGCATTATTCTTATACATATAACTATATACTATAAAATATAATCGTAATATTGTGTGTAACAGGTATGTTATTTGATAGATAATAATTATTGAATTAACCACATTCAAAATAATTATTAATTGATAAGTAACTAAGACCTAACCTAACTACTTAACCTTATAAAAAATGCATTGTAATAATAATTAATAATATGTTATATGTTATGTTAACACGTGTATAATATTATAATAACAATGACAAGACGTGTAAACTGATAACATATAATTATATAATATTAAATTAAAAGGATTGAAAATTGTCGAGCAGAAACTAAATAGCGAGAAATCTTTTTTGGGTATACGCATTTTAAAGAGATATCAACGAATAATATCAAATCCACATTCGCTAGTTTTATTTATTTAGGTTAACCTTGATAGTTTTATTTTAATGTATACCTGGTGGAAATTTCGAACAGGATTTTAACCCCCGTAAACAGAGTTTGGCCGATCGAGGGATTTCTGTTTCCTGAGCACAACGATATTATAATGGAATAGAATATAACGTCTGTCGACACAGGAGGCCCCCATATAATATTATTCGTGTGGCGTTACTCCTCCGAATTCGTGGACGTTATAACAGTCTCGGGTTGATGACATTTTCAACGACCGTCGTATAGGTATATAGGAGGTACACAACGCGTGCGATTTAATAACATATTATTAAAAACAATATTATTATTACGTTATATTATGCAAATTCGGCAGTGCATTGACCGAGAAAACGGGCACGATGATAAATTACATTATATAGGTGCATATTCTGCAGACGAGGCGATGTTGGGTATAGGTATATAGGTATAAATAATTAATATATTTTGTTTTTTTCTCTTCCATCGTAATAAACTATATATTATACTATACCACGGTACAGGTACATCGCGGAATTGTTTATTAATTTTCGGTAAACGCCCGTCTTCCACGCAGTTAATATTACGAATAACACTTAATGATATTATATACATACGTATACCTATTATATTATTATTATTATTATTATACACCTATCGTGTACATGTACAAGGACGCGGAAGTCAATAACCGCAATCCAAAAACGGACAACTACGTATATAAAATATAATAAGTAATAAACTAATAACTATATAATCGCGTTTACGATGTATATATTATATACGTACACGTATATTATTATAATATTATCGTATAACGTATGTAGAGATACGTGCAGAAAATTATATACGCACACGCGTTTTCATCGCCGTACACAACCTAGCCTAACCGCATACCGCGTAATCGGTTTACATTTGCAGACGACGCATATACCACGCATTCCTCATCTATATAATATACGTAACAACGACCACGCGTATAACAATAATAATTTACCGCTAACTTTATACCGTAAAAAAAAAAATAATAATAAATTATTATTATAATAATAACAATAATATACGTGTATATGTATAATATAATATATTGTAAGGCGGCGGCCAGTGGTGTGGTAGTTGTCCGCACGGGGGATGTTCGTATATATCGGATCTTCGGTATGCGCGGTTATTGTTCAAAGCTCTTGAACCGCATCACGTCGTGACCGTGGTTTAGGTACTCGAAGAAGGTCAATGTCAAAAAAGTAAAGAAAACAATTCTTACACATAATATAGGATTGCGAAAATATAATATATACGTAACTCGTATATTAGCAATATATTTCGTTATACCTATACCGCTATATATATATATTAATTACATCATTATTATACTCACTTCGTAAGAAAATATAAAATAAAATATTATTATCCCATATTGTAATGACTAATTGTAAATCATTATATTTATTATATACTGTCACCGAAGCCAAACACAATACTCGAACAATGATAATAAAAAATAATATCCATTCGCCAGACAATATAATATATTAGTTATATTAATCTCGTATAAGCGAACAACGAGGCCTTGAGAAATAAAATGAAAAATTTAAAAATCACATTTTAATAATTATTATATGTGTTATCATTTTAGTGCCTAATTTGACTAAATTTGTTTATGAATTCCATAATATGTATAAAACTATAAAACTATAAACTATCTCGTGTATTAATAAAAAATAGAAACAGGTAATGTAAATTTTTTATAAAAAAAAAAAAAATAATAATAATTGACTATAAAAATTACATTACGAGAACGCCAATTAATATTATAATATCGCAATATACTGTTTTAACGGAAATGAAAAATAAAAATGGAAAATTATAATTTAATTTTTTTTTTTTTTTTACATTTTAAGGTTAAGACGCGCAATAAAATTACTTTTCAAATATAAGCTTTCTATACGTTGATGGATTTTCGAAAAAATTCCTTTCTAACCATTATATTATATATTAATGCGTATATATTTTAATATTTAAATGTATTATAATTTATAATAATATAATGTATGTACATAAATACATATTAATATAATATTATTGAAATAATATAACACCTATTCAAAAATTTAATAGTAATAGCGATCATTAAGATACATATTTTTTTTTTTTATGACGTCAACACGATTAGATTTTTGTTATCACCTCTCTCTATTAAAAAAAAAAATTATATATGGTAAATATTCATAATATACGAGTATCGTCGTCGTTCCCAACTTTATTATTTCTTATTTGTATCGTTATTAATTTGTATTACCTTTCACAAATTGGACTACTTCTAGTAAGAATAAAATACGTCTTATATATATAATATATATACAATTATAGTTATATCGTATGTAAATACATAAGAATATGTTGAATCAATGCGTCATAATATAGATTATAAAAAACAGATTGATTACACGTCGAAATTAAATTTGATTATAAACTTCATTTCAATATACATTTTATAAGTTTTAGTACATAATTTTTATCAAATTTTATTTTGCCTTGTATGAAAACGTAATTTATATGTATAGGTACATAACACGCGGTATATTTATTTTGTAAGGATATTTTTTTATTTTATTTTTTCCGTTGTTTTTCTTCCTTACACGTCACTAATTAATAATATAAGGAAATAAAAATATTATTATTTATTACTTTATTGGTATATAATATTACTAAAATAAAACGTATATAATATATAGCTAAGATATAATAATTATTCGACTACTTTGGTTTGGATAAATATCTATAAAAACTATTCTACTAGCTAGTTATTTTAGTTAATTATAAATATTATAATAGTTTAACTATTACACTTTTGAAGAATCGGGAATTCTAGAAATAGGTACCTACCTAATAAAAAAAATGTACCTATAGTGACTATATAGTTTAAAAATAAGTTATATTAGCTCCGGTTCATTTAATTTAGACATTAAACAGCCGACTGAATTGTAGGTATATATAGGTACAGTTATTTAAACTTTTTAAATCTTATAAAATCATATTAAAAATAGAATTAAACGTGTATATTATTATTATTATGTAGGTATATAATGAGTACTCGCGTGTAGATCATAATATTATAGAGACGAATTTTCATTTGCTCTATCAAATATAATATAAAACTAAATCTGATCGACCATTCGTTTAATCCATTTCTACATACATATATTATTATATTATATAAAAAAAAATATAATATATATGTCTAAACGAATTACTTAATAATTTACTATAATAATTATTATTATAATATAATATTATTTATATAAATAACCCAAGTGATACACATATAATATATACAATACACACATAAACTAAATTCCAACGACGAGATTTGATGTGTAACAAGAAGTGTATTTCGGGTTATGTCAAATGTTTTTTTTTTTTTTTTTTTTAACTGATCTATAAATATAATAAAAAACCAGTTTAACTATATTTATAATAATATAATTAAAAAAAATTTAAAACTAGTAAAAGAATATTATACGTAGTTTCCCGTCATCGGTCTCGAAATTTAACGAACACGGTATGCGTAATATACCAAAATATAATATTATTATTATGTTATTAAATAGGTACCTAATGTAGTAATGTTCATTATATATTATATTAAAACACCAGACTATAAGAAATACGTGTATTGTGAAATATCTTAAACGAATTAAAATTATCGTATATTTTATATACCTATCTAATATTCTGCAGTATAATATTTTTTATTATAAAATACGTCACGTGATCAATAATAGGTACTTTTATTTTAATATAATATCAATATGTTTATTGGACATATTCTTGGGAAATTTTCTTTTTTTACACATTAAAAATAAGTCGAAAGGAAATTAAGTGTAATTTATTATTAAATATACACTGGAAAAATTAATGAAATATCCATTTTGTTATGTAAAATAATACTATACTTTATAATATAGTATAATACATCTAGGATATGTATCCATTTCCACTTTTTATAAAAAAAAAATCAAATCATTTGCACAAATTTCAACCAATAAGATGGAGCACACAAAAATATGGACAATAGGCATATAACTTTTTTTTTTTACCTGAAATCGTACTTATAATTTTTTTTTTAAAAATATTATGTACATAAATAAGGTTTAAGTATATAGTTTATGAGTAATTTTTGAATACGATTAAAGCAGTTATCGAATATTTGTATAAAAAAAGAAGGGTCATTATAAATAATATAATAAAAGAATTGATAGTATTTTTTTTCTTATAAGTAAATTGTTCTTCCATTGACCGACTTGGCTGTATGCGGTTAACGGACCAAGATGGATGGTAATGTTGGTCGTCTACCTGTTGCGTAATATTGAATAAAATAAAAACGGACGAGTAAGTATTATAACTTCATACCTCAAAAAATCGGTTAAACGTTTGTATGTGTTATATAATTTTAAATACTAGAAAATTTCCGTCAATTAAAATATGTAAAAAAAAACACAAAAAATATTTAAAACAAGCGTTTAAATGTATATATTATATAAACAACAGAAAGATTTGCAGTGAGAGGTCCCCGGGTTTGGACCCCCCCCCCCCCATGAACCGTATTTATTTCTTCAGTTTAATAACTATTTAAATTCGTCTGAATTTTTTACATTAATTATTCCAAAACGTCAAACTATACGATCGTAAAGTTATAATAAAATATAGGCGAGATTCATATGGGGGAAGACGCGAAGTACTTAACCTTCCTTGAAAAAATAAAAATTAACTTATAATAATTTTAATAAATTGAAATCGGATCGTGTCAATATTATTATTATTATTTCTTTGTGTATAAAAAGTTATAACTTTATTATTAGATAGGATGTGCGTGCTGCTGTAACGTATAATTGCGTAATACCTAATAGGTAAAAAGTAATATTCAAATGAAAACGATCACGTCCTGACGATAATAATTTATATTTTGTCGTAAATATGACGATATATGATATCGAAAATGTATTTTATAATATTATCGTTTTTAATTTCGTATTATAAGCCTATATTATCATATATTATTATTATAATTACGAACAGTAATAATTTTCCAAAGGATTTTCCGTTAGAATATATTCTATCGTGCAAACATCGTGTTCTAATAATCTCTAACCACGTGTATGATATTTAAATACTATTTAATATTATTTTCTGCTGCAAATACGTACCTATATAATATTATAAACCGTAAGTGTGTATAAATATAACAAACGTCGTCGGTTTGAAATATATTTTAAATAGAATCTACCCACTATGCAAAATACGTTACAAAACATTGTCGCTATGTTGAATTTGTGTTTCATATGGAATATTACTAATTAATATCAATGCAATATTCCAAGACTGTTACATTAAAATAATGTTTTTAATGTTATTAAATAATATTATTTAAACGTTTAAAATTTGCTATTGATGCAATGTTACGTTGTAACATAAATGCAATATTGTAAGATTGTTTCATAGAAATAAAGTTTTTAGTGTTAATAAATAATATTATTTGAATGTTCAAAATTAGCTATTGATTCAATGTTACGTTGTAACATAAATGCAATATTCTATGATTGTTTCCTTAAAATAATGTTTTAAATTTGATCAAATAATATTATTTAAATATTTAAAATTTGCTGTTGTTAAAATATTGACAATATTTTCTTAAACACAATACTTATATCATTTTATTTATTGTTTATAATATTTATAATAATATATTATGTAAATAAATTTAATTAAAGTAAATTTGAAATTATATATTTAATTTTTAAAATCATTTAAATGATTAACGAAAAGAAAAATGGAACGAACTAACAAATACTGAGATTGATATGTCAAAATTAATTTAATTTTAGTTTGAATATTATAAGAAGGAACCTATTTTATTTAAAAATGTTAGCTCAATAATAATATACTATATATGCTTTTATTTTTATAAGAGATTATATTATATATAATCAGGCACGTATCTAGACCGTGATCTTGGGGGGAGGGCGATTTTTTTTATAAATATATCTATGTCATAAGTTGAATACTCATATATTTATACTTTATATACAATTAAAATAAATACACATAAACTATATATGTTTAAACTTTATGTTTATATGTTTTATTATTTTCCATATAAAGAGAGATATTTAAAGTTACACTCCCTTGGTCAGTGATCACGAGCCGCCACTGGTATAATTATATTACGTTACAAATATATAGGTATCTAGACTTATACAGGTATTCAATTTCATTAAACGTAAAAAGAGTTAATTTATAAAATTATTACGATATTTCTATTAAAATTAAATTAATTATTGAATTTTGTATAATATTATACGGTCCTTGGGGGGGGGGGGCGATCGCCCCTATCGCCCCCCTTAAATACGTGCCTGTATATAATATGATATATGTAATAAATTTATACAAACTTTATTATATATTAATATTATAATAGATTCTAATAATATAAAAAATATTATTGTACAACTTTTAAATTTCGCGTTTATTTACAACAGTATAAATAGGTAGGTACATCAACTATAAACGTAATATTGTATCTACTTGCTACTTGTATAATCTTATATACTTGTAGATATATATGCGCAGTTGTCCCTCCTTAGTCCTTGGTTTTTTCTGGATAAATTATTATAATCATGTTTTAATCTTAATATATAGGTAATACCACAAAATAAAATAAAAACATTTATTTTAAAAATTAAAATTTTTTACCTCCCCTTGACAAATTCCTGCGGACGCCCTTGCATAGAATATAGATTTTAATTTAAAATTTATGTTGTATTTATCTATTTAGGTATATTATATCCAATATTCAGAATATACCGTATTATCGGCTAACGAGTATAATGAATTATATAGTTTAATACCATTAACCATTGTATATTCTCTTTAAATATGTCGATTTAAATAAATTTTGTCATCTGATAGGTAGGTAGGTAGGTTTAGGCGTATGTCCCAAAAGTTCGATCAAATCGCCGATAATAGTTCGAATCCAAATTACAGAATAAATTATTGCATTTTTTCTAAATTTTACGTTTTATTTAATTTTCCCATAACATAATTCCAATATTGATAAAATATTACCTTAGTAACATCTATGTAATGATATATTTTCAATGTTACATTTATGTTACAATGCTACATCTTCGCAACAGTGCATGGACATTTCAAATACGCGTCATTAGCAGTTGCAGCAACGTTTATGTAACATTACTGTAACTTAAAATGCAATGTTCCATGTTTTTTTTGAAACAACTATAAAACATTGTTGGAACAATTTCTTGCACAGTGGGTATATACGTTTCGACGACAGTGTAATAATGTGTTATAGAGTTCCTGCGGAGTTTCGGCATTCATCGTCCGCGATTGTTCCGCGATATACGCCAGATTTATTATATATATATGTATTATTATACCAAATAACGTAAGTACGAATACCTATACACCGCGATAACAATATACATAATATATGTTATATAGGTAGGTTCGGACGAAATTTCGACGCGTTTTGCGGCGGCTAACTGTTATCTCCTATAATACATACGCATAAGATATATGTATTATAATGTTATATACCCACCCACCTAGGCGTATACGTATTATATATAGGTATGTAATATAAGGTATATACGGTTTAGAATCTACGCGGGAGATTGGATTAAAAATGCGAATGGAAAAATATTGCCAATGTCTGTCGGGCCGAGACAAACGCGTATCCTGTGTAATGTAAGAATAACGCGTGTATGGCCACATACGGACGACAAAGGGATTTCTGTCCTCGCTCATCCCTTACGGCGAAAAATGTCAAAACCAATATTTATATATATATATATATATATATATATATATATACTTTCTATAAACGTTATTTATATATTAATAATAATAATAATAATAATAATAATGTATAATGTAATTTTATACATTTCGATATTAACCTGTATAATAATAGTAATATTACATCGACCCAGAACTGACTGACCACCCGCACAATGAAATTCGTACAAACGCGATAGAAATATTCGTAATTTTTTTTCCTTTTTTTCCTTTTTTCTTTTTTTTTGATTTCAATTGCACAGCAGCGTATTATAATAAATAAATAGGTACCTACTTTATAATATTATTTATATTAGATTACATGTATGCACAATAACGCGACACGCGATCGTATACGCAACACCGTATAAGTATAATATACGTCACGTTGAGTTTTTGATCATATTATAATATATTGTATTATTATGTAAGTTCCTAAATACAATAATAATATATAGGTATAATAAGGTAAGAATATACGTGACATATATTCATATTTCAGAGTTTCCCAAATTGCGGCACGATGGTGTGAAAATAGCGTTGAAGTCTCTTTCGTATATTATAAATTTATAACGTTGTTTCGCGAACAGAACGGAAAGAATAACGGTCAAACCAAATGATTTAACTGCAGTGTTGCATCGTAATTAGGGTTACCATTGGTGATCTTATGAGCTCTTAAAATTTTGTACTCTCACTTTTTTTTATATTGGCAACAATGTATACCTACTCTTTTTTTCTATTTCTATTTAATTATCCGAAAATACTGAAATACCACAAGTTGTAATAAACTAATCCAATAAAAAATAAAGTAATAACATAAATATAAATTTAATCGGCACGGACGTTATCGATTTTATCGAAGTTTTTTCGAAATGTCTACGGTTATACGGTATACACATGTCACATGTATGATCTTTGTTTGAAAATTGAAATTTGTGTTAGTATTTGCAATGTACTAAGACAATACTAGTTTAAGTCCGTTAACTTCACACTTACGCATCAAGCTAATATTTGTAAATTGTGTTCATCAAAAATGTCTCTTTATGTACTCTTTTCTTAAAGACAAAATGTGGTAACCCTAATCGTAATACGAGTAATGAGTATAATATAAAATACCTATTAAGATTCGAATACGAAAAACAAAAGATTCTGAGCCATGTCCGCTATTATTATTATTATAGGACCATCGTGTATTTATATACAGAAAATGTTTTCCTTCGTAAAAAATTGCACACCTATAATATAAACGAAAAAGCAATGACGAACGTTTCGGCGTGTAATTTAAATTTCGAGATTGTTAAAAAAAAGTTCTATTTGAGCAAGTTGCACTTATATGAGTATAATAATGTTAAATATCCGTCTACTTATTTTGTTCCGTTTTCAACAATATTTATTACGTATATAAACACCATTTCTTCATATTATATAACATAATATACGATATAAGTATATTAGTATAAGTGATCAACTATTATTATTTTGGGGAAAAAATTCGTTGAAAATTCAATAATTTTGTTTCTATCTCTTAATTTTTCTAATATAATATTGTGAAAGACATATGGACGTTAAATGGCAAACTCGATACATATTTTTTTATTGGTATCACCTATACCAACAGGAGATTTGTAAAAAAATTTGGGAACCGCTGATAACAGGTAGGTAAATAATATTATATAAAGGCCGATACGCCGAACTAATCGCATTTAAATGGCGCCAAAATAAAAAATAAAAAAAACACGCACACAATCAATAATTCAATATTAATACAATGCGTCTATAAGTATACAATACGAGTATATTTCCGGATTTCCGGTGCATATAATCATGAATCGAAGTATGTAAGTGTACGTATAAAAAAATACATATAATATTATGTACGGGTGTTATAATAATTATTATAAGGTACAAATAAGGTTAATATGTCATATTTCATTATATCACAGGTATAATATTGTAAGAGATATAAATATAGAATTATAAAATTATAACGTATACCGCGATAAATACACAGTGATTATATTATGTATAATCTTAATTGTTTTATCGAAATTTAGTAATTTAGTAAACAATTATGAACGCATTTTAATTTTTAGGTATTATAATATAATCGTATAAAATGCAGCAGCGTGTTATATTCGTCGAATTTTTTTTTTTTTTTCATAGGTAAGAATATATTTTTCGGACGTACCTACTTCTGAATTTTATTTTTGTAATCGCCGTGACACGGTGACAAAAATAAAAATGTTATCGTAAATATTGCGAGATTACCATAAAAATGTGAATTATTCATCGTTTTAACTGAAATATTGCCCTTGAAAAAGTATTGTGAAAAAAAAAATCAAATTAAATTTAGGGGACGAACATAATATTATACGAGTACAAATTATCATTATGATATACCTACACTATTCGTACAGATAATACGCACGGTATTACATAACATAAATTACAAAAAAAATAATATCGTCGATACGAATATCATTTTTATTATCTAATCCTCTAATGTAATAAATAATCATGAATTGATCCACCTGACGTATCGCTATTTATACGCGATTAAATATATAATATATTATATTATAAATATATCAATAAATTATAATCGTAATTTAAATAACTCGTTTAATCAATTCGACATTTTCCCGCGGACTTAAACATACTCATTTATAATTATAATAGACTAGTTTACGTGACTCTATTCCTCAAAGTATTTTTTTTTACTATATATTCGTATATGACGTATATATTATTATAAAATTATAATAAATACTTATCGTAATAATTTGGTATGTGTTCAAACGTCGTACGACCAAAAAGAAATTCCAACCGAAACGTGTGAATATAATTATTATACGTATATATTACAGGTACGGTAAGGTAAGGTAAGGCGACTCGAGCTGTCACGTAAGAGGGGGGTGCTAAATTAAATAAAAGTTTTTTTTTTTTTTTAAATAAACAGGTAGGTAACTAAAGTCATCGTAAGGTTCAAATTAATTACACACGTATAGGTATATAAATTGTGATAAATACTTTTGTTCAATAAAATGAAATCGTACTTGTAAGAATTTGAATATTTTTACAAATAATTTTTTAAGAAAAATGCATTAAATAGCTTATATTTATAATTGCCTGAAAGAGTGCCAAAGAAAAAAATTGGCCTAGGCCTAGGTACTTATAAAGAACTATGTCATAACTCATAAGTCTTATGTACAAAAAAATAATAAAAAACAAATTGGATTACGAGACTGTTAGCTATATTTTATAATATGTTAAAATATATTATCGTCTTTCGCGCGAAATTCAACGAGAATAGAACAATATACCTAATTATTTTAAATTAAAATTTTTAAAATTAATTTAATAAATTTAAATAATTTATTTTAAAATTAATTAAACAAGAAATTTTAACGTGATGTGTTTAATGAAAAATATCTTCTGCAGAAATGCTAATATTAATATTATGTCCTCTCCGCGAAAATTTTTAATCGAAACGTCCATTCTTATTTTTATTAAATCCATACGATGTATGGATACGTTTTTTATTTATTATGAAAAAAAGGGCACATAACCAATAGCGATTAGAACAAAGAAAAAATTCTTGTCCACCCGTTATCGATATTCACTGACCATTGACGTTATTTATTTTAATATATAATTTATTTTATTTTTATAATTCGCCGTAATCTCTGACGCATGTACGTGTATATAATTGCGAATAATAATGCATAATATAATAGTAAGTTGTTGATGTTGTTGTTGTTGTTGCAATTATTTACAGGTAGAGGTGTGCCATATTTTTGTCGAGATGCTGCAAGTCAGATTTATCATTAATCATAATTGCAAATAAAACAATATATATACATAAACCTATACACCTGGAAAAATAATTGAACGATATACGTAAAAATAAGTACCTATACCTATACATTTATATCGTTAATAGCATACCAATTATATTATACCACAACCACGTTTACACGAGTATTGTAAGCAACAAATCACGATGTGATTGTTATATAGTGAATTTTTTTTCTTTTTCTCGAAATTGAGAGTACACACGTACAGTTGTTAAATGTCTTGTGATGGAAAGCGGTTAAAATTCCTCTTTTTCGCTCTACCTTCAAAATTAAAATCAACATAATTATAAATAGCAAATATACTATATACAAATGATAATATAATGCACATAAAATTATAAAATAGGTACCTATACTTAACTAATAATTTAAAAAGAAATAAAGGGCAATCAAAATTATTAACATTTTGTGAGGATAATAATATTACATTACAACGAGTGAATTTATATATTATGTATACAATATATTGGTCTGGGACGTTCCATACATTATATTATTATAATTATTATAAAACCACGGGAAGAAGAGTATTTAAAAAATACACGCCGTAAAACGGTGAATTTTGAAAAGTTTTTTTTTCAAAAAATCGTAACAAAAATTTCACGTACGTATTCATAAAATAAATAAAATAATAAATCATTGTACGGATTTCAACATGCTCGTGTGCATATTATGTGCATTTGTTTGGGCATGCACATTGCTCGTCTATTCGAAAAATGTGATGCAATTCCTAGGCGGTACTTAAGAGGAAATATAAAATACTATTATTATTTTTATAATTATAAAATATGGAACCGGCTGTGATACGACCACCGTAATATGATATAAATTATTATTATTATTATTATTATATTATATATAAATTTCGGTCGAATTTCTGGGTTGCAATTTGAGAATGGTCATACGGTATGACCATAAAATATGACTCGTACGAACTAAATTTTATTATTCTTGTGGTAAAACTTCCTCAACCCCATAACTCTTACGCATAATATTATAATACGTACCTACGATATAATAATATGTATAGTATATACTCACTAACGATTCTGAAGAATGTATTAAAATATTATAATATGGTCATTGCGTGTGATGGTTGAATTTAATCTTCCATCCAGTGTTGAACTATTAAATTATAATATTATATAAATTTAATATTTTCCAATGTAATTTTTTTCTTTTTAATAAAACATAAAAACGATTATTAAATGTTAAGAAAATATTATTATAATTTAAAAATCGTGATATTTTAGGAGTGACAAAATAGGCTTTGTAACCCATGACATACGAGGTTAGGTTAGGTTAGGTTATAAGGTATATCAGTGACTTCGAATTACATCTTTTACTATTATATTGTATATAAAATAAAGGTTTCTTTCTGTTCTATCGTCCATCTGCAATTAGGTACTTCCCATATATTGGAAATTATTTTGAAAAAATATGTCGTGCAAAATATGCGATATAGGTAATAAAATTAAAAAAGAAAAAATAATAATAATATACCGTCCGTGTTATTGAAACGCGTTTACGACGAATATTTTTGCTTACGTCAATAATTTAACAATGAAATAATTATAAATCCGTATTATTATATATTTTATTTATTTAAACGTATAACTTACACGTCATAATAAACATGTTATTGAAACGTCGTACTGTGTTCGTAAACACATTAATAATATGATAATGAAATACCGTGTTAATAAAATAATAATTGATTATTAGAAAACGATATTACACGACGTAAACCGGGGAAAATATTTTTATTTTTATTTTTTTAAAGGAGCGGTTTGTAAATTTAAATTCGAATCGTACGACATCGAAATCATATTCTGGCCAACATGAGAAAAAACGATCGTTTCAAAAATACGAGTATATAATCCCTTGGTTTTATTGTAATGTAATTATTTTTCTCTGCGTGATGACCAATATAATATTGTACATTAAACTAATAAAATATTATACCCCATAATATTATAGTACGAGTAAATATGCGAAATATAATTCACATAACACACACGTGTTTTTACATAATAATAATAATAATATGTTATCATTTGAATATAATATTATATAGTCAATTATTAGAAATCGGTCCATATGAATGTAATAAATCGTATCGAGTCGTGGCACTAAAATATAAGACCTGACGTTACAGTCCATGTGTGGATATAAATTTTTATGTTCATTTCCTGGGTTTTATTTTGTTTCTTATAATTTTGACCACTGGTGGTGGTCAGGATACAAAAAAAAAATCATTTTTAATTCCGAGTACTCGTATTATATAAATGCGTAATATTGATTTACGATATTAATAATATTATAATGGGGGATCTGGAGTTCTCGCAAGAGGGAAGAAAATAATTTTCGAAAACATGTGGGTATGCTTTAAAATAGTTTTACGAATATTATATTGTGGTTTATGGCTACTATGATAATATATAGGGGGTAACCAAAAATCGGTGAAAAAAAAGGAAGTACCTAAAAAAAATGTAATCATAAACATAAATAATATTATAGCCCATATCGTTCTTCCGCGAATTCGATACTGTTTATAATTGATTATAAACTATTTTTTTTTTTTTATAAACATATTTTTAAAATTAATTAATTTGTTCGTATTGTTACGTATAGAAATATAATATCTACTTCCACCGCGCGGGCATCATATAATGTATATAGATTTATATAATATAAAATGATATCGTTTTTTTTTTTATTAATTTTTATTCGTAAATTTCTGATATTCTAATAATTGAATTGACCGCATATCACTATTACCTACATTAATATTATTATTATTATTATTATTATTATTATTATTATTATTATTATTA
>JAIUCT010009122.1:0-37330 GCA_021307375.1 Tetraneura akinire | reverse complement strand
ATAATAATAATAATAATAATAATAATAATAATAATAATAATAATAATGATAATAATAATAATAATAATAATAATAATAATAATAGGTAATAATATTATAGGATATAAAAGACGTTATAACTTTATAAATATAATTTTATAATTTATAATATATAACTAAATAATATCTAGTTATAATTATGCTGGAGAGAACCTAAACGAAACGAACTGAAGTGGGTAAGTATATAAGTAATATATCTATCGTATCTACTTTTTTATAATTTGTCTAAACATAATTGACAAAAAACATTGGCTTCAAACAAAACCGAACTAAACGCTCTAAGAGTAATACAAAAATAATTGTCATGTTATCATGTTTATCGAAATAAAATATAATTATTTTTTCGTGAGTTTATGACGTAATTACAATAATATTATTATTATAATATTATATTATGTTGCCATTTCAATAACCATCTGTTCGGAATACCGAGTACCGTGTTTCAGCAAAAACCTCTAAACATTGTTTTCAAATTATTGTCGTACTCAAAAATCAAACAATTTGTTTAAAAACGTAAACGTAAATTATAATATAATACCAAACGAACGGATGAAACATAGAGAAAAACTTTGATCCCCGAGGTATAGAAAACGACTATCTAATAAAAAAAAAAAAATATTATAATGATATAATAAAAAATAAATATTAATATTAAAATTTTAATATAATATATCTATTTTTAATTTTTTTTTTGTCTGTTACATATTATTATCAAAAACGAAACTACCAAAAAAAAAAAAAAAAAAAAAAAAAAAAAACGATATAATATTATTATTAATTTCTATATTTTTACCACCTCTACATTTTATATTATTATTATTATTTTTTATTTATTATTATTATAATTAATAATTTCACGACGGATGACGATTAGTAAAATAAAAATAATATATTTCGTTATTTTTCTATTACCAGTAGGCGTATAACAAACCGCCATTCTTCCAACTACTTATTCAACGAGTTAGAGTCGTAAGTCTCTATTTTATTTAAGGATAATTTTTTTTTGTTAGTTATTATTTGACAGTCGAAATAATAATAATAATAATAATAATAATAATAATAATAATAATAATAATAATAATAATAATAATAATAATAATAATAATAATAATAATATTAATAATAATTATTACGGCTAGATACGAAGTGCGACTATAAATATTATTGTATATAATTGCGCATACACGCAGATTAGGATATAACAATAATGTATTATAATAAAATAATATTAGGTATTTATATTTTAATATGAAAAAAAAAATTCAAAATACATGCTTCTATATAATTATAACGTTTAATGTACTATATTATAATATTATTATTCACTTGCTCTAGTAATTTTACAATAATAATAATAGTTTTAACAATAATATTATTTCAATTTGATTTATCTGTTTTAAAAACTGCTGAAATATATAATATATATATAATAATATATTCTAATAACTCGACAATTTATAAATGTTATACAATAACAACAACAACAATATAATAATAATAATAATAATAATAATAATAATAATAATTAAAATAATTAAAATAATTCTAATATTTATATAATAATTTAAAATATTATATTATTATATAAACGTATACGCGCGATCTATATGCACACGTAAACAATTTTTTTTTTATTTTAATTTTTTTATAATAATAATATTTATTAATGATCTATAATATTATAATATTCGAATGCGTTTAAATCACGAATACACGTTTATTGTTTTAATTTTTTTTTTTAACTCGCGTCGTTTTAAGTTTCCTCAAGTTTTTATAAGTAATATTTGTTTTTTTTTTTTTATATTCATATTATATAATTAAAATTTGTTTCGCTTGGTACGTCGCGAACACATCTCATTGAAGATTGCATTTGCTCTCTATTTGGGACTTGAGTTCGTTCACTTGTGTCTCGATGGTGTTTTTCAACTCTGGAAAAAGAAATCGAATCGTCAAAAGTTAGTATATACGCGCGTATACAGTATAGAAATCGTCGTCGACTTTATAGTTATTAACAATAATGATTTAATCCTTCTGACGGGATGATTTTCTATCTCGTATATATATAATATATTATTATTATTATTATTATTATTATTATTATTATTATTACGACATTACGACTAGAAAAAGTTTTCTCGGCATCACACCCTGCAGAAGAAAAGCCAGAAAATAATGCCCGACCGTAAGCTTCCATATACATTTCGAAACTTTCTTATCTTTTTTCCTCGCCGACCTTAAATTCCTCTCTCTCTCTCACAGTGTCCGCCGCGGTATTCATTTAAGTGTCATTTATATTCTCCGAAAATTTTCTCATTCCTACGCGAGCTGCTATATTTATTATATTATGCTGCTATGGCCTTAGGGAATAACTTTTTTTTTTTATTTCCATAAAGTGTATTATGTAAAATAATAATAATAATAAATAAATACGATTTAAATAATAATAATTGTAATATTTTATTTACACATCCCTATCCGGTATCGTTGGTAGGTAAGGGAAAAAGCAAAAAAAAAAAAAAAAAAAAAAAAAAACAAACAAATTTAGTTTTAAATATAAAAATATAAAAACGTTGTTTTGCGGATATTAAGTTCTATATAGATATTTTGTAATAATAATATCGTATAGGTTTAAATATAGGTACTATTGAAATGAGCCCGGGACGAGTATCGGTCCGGAAGTAATAATATATAATACGCAATATCGTCGTTCGTTCCCTTCGCTTCCACGCGTTTCTTGAAAGTTTCTTTATATTTGATTTTTTTTTTTTATCTACGGTATATATTATTTACTCGCACGTATTTATTCGTATAATAGGTAGATTTATAATATTATATACGTAATATACGTTCGGTTTTTATACATCGAGAAATAACTAGGAAACGTGAAAACGACTTTTGTCCGCAATTTAAGAGAGCGAACGGACCATATAATAATTATTATAATACAAGAACGCGTTTATTATATTATTATGTATTGAATATTCGCACTCACGCGTTTACATTATAATACACGTATAATATTATTTTCTTTCAAAAAGGGCCGAAACGACAAAATTTACCGTGAAAGGACAATTCGGTTTTCAACAATTCTCTATACGCGCTTCAGCACGCTGAGTGCAGATATCACTCGGTTCGTTTAAAATTCACGCCGGGTTAAATCCGTAAACATTATTACCCAAAAATTGGATAATACACATCACGCGGAAAGTCACGTGTTATCGAACGTTATATTATATTATTTTCCAACTTGACTTGACGATAATTTTATATTTTATATTTTTAATAAAAGTCTAAAAACGAATTAATAACAATATAATATTACATAAAATGAATTCGCACAATATAAATATTATTATCATCCGATTGTGGCCTTCGGGACGTGTAAATAACGTGACTCGAACGGTAATAACATAAGATATTTTATACCGCGTTACAGTAATAATAATAATAATAAAAAGGAGCACGTATATTGTATTTAATCCGAATCGTCGCCGCCTCGAGAACGAAATTATTGTAATTGATAAAGAGGGTAATATTATTATACTTTTCAAAACGGAATTATAAATTTTAATTCGTTTTTGCAGCGTGGGTTTCGCTAACGGTTAAATTTCAACGTCGTTTATCAAATCATCTCAATGTACCGGAAACCTCGGAAGTGTTCTGTATAATGCGTATACCTTCGTGGTGTATACGTATAATGATAAATATATATTTACGCGCTCCGATGTTTTATTTATAATATACGATATATTATTATCTCGCGTTTTTATACCCGATACATTTCTATAAATGTGTCCGTTTAATGCTGATGACCCCATACACACTTGTTTATCTATCCTGCAGGACTATCTTCGGCGGTATTTTTTCTATATTCCTTCTCCCGTCCCATCCGTATCCGGATGACTGAACGATATAACCGCGCCGTGTTCTTTTAAACATTACTCACACACCTGATTCTATTTTTTGATAATATATAAAAGCGCGTTTTCGAAACGTAATGAATAAAACAAAGGTATACACCTATACATATAGAAATTATACGGCAATAAACCATATTGTATTTGTAAGTATCAGACGTAATGTATTAAATATCATTGCGAGAGAGATCGACCGAGGGAGCGAAAAAAGAAAAGAAGAAAAATTTGTCCACTATAATATACATTATATTGTACGTATTATGTCGCGTCCACTTAGCGAAATTGATATTTTCATGAAAGGGTACATCCATATCGTGAAGACGACAATTTTTTTACACTAAACGAACAATTTTTTACACCGAACGGACAATTTTTTTAATCTTTTCGTGAAGTGGATAAATCCTGGTGGTTCATCCATATAATGAAATTATGTATAACTCATTTGCCTGCAACGTTGCCGTTCACTATTTTTAATTTTAACAGTTTGTGAGGAAAATTATATTATATTATGTTGGGTTTATTGTTTATACTATATAACAATTTATTTATTTTTATATAGTTTTAAAATGTGTAGTTGTAAGTTGTTTAATTTAATAATTAAAAAAAAAAATACATTTTTTGAAAGGTAAACTATAGTACAGAAATATCTAAAATAAAATTATTAATATAATTTAAAAAATTCAAATATACAAATAAATATTATCTTTTATGGAATAAACAATATATTATGGCGAAGGAACAAGGTCTTCATATTCTTGTAAATCCAAAAAAATGTTCTTCAAATTACACGATGTTATATTGTTATTGTTTAAATAAATGTAAATAATATTAAAATATTACGATTTTATTCACGTTATGTTATATTATTATTTCAAATATTAAAATATCAAAAAATAAAAATATTTCATTATATGAATGAACCAGGATTTATTCACTCCGTGAAAAGATTAAAAAATTATTCATTTAGTGTAAAAAATTGTCGTCTTCACGATATGGATAAATTTCATGAAGTGGATATCCACTTCATGAAAATATCAATTTCACTAAGTGGATGCGATATAACATATTATAATATATATATATTTTACTCACTTTTTCCGTCCGTGCGCTCACGAATTGGAAATCCTATCTCTTTCTTTTTCATTATACTTCTTTATATATTTTACTCGACGTTACAATATTGTATATATTTTAATAAATATTATTATTTTTATTATTATTATTTATTCGTTGTATGTACGGGAATATTATAATCCGATCGAAAATCACAATATATAATAATATACCATTATAATGATAATAGCGAGTACTATATATTACTGCGGTAACGGTTTATTTTTCTCCTCCGCGTCAACCGAATTTCATAAATATATAATATTATAAAATATAATATCACAATATCGTATAGATTTTATTTTTACTTAACTGTCATCGTCAGTTGTGTGTGCGCACATTGATTTTGGCTTAGGTACCTATATAATATGTATATATTATACGTATTATATTACGACTATCGCGGGTCACCAATAAAATATAACCGGAAGACGTTTTAACGGGTTTTCGGGTCTTCGAGAAAAGTATACACGCATTTATACATTTTTTTATATGGCATTTTAAGTTTTCCTTACTCGTAAATTCGTCCTCTTCTTCCATTTCCGCCTCTTTGGCTAGTTCTTCGGGCGTCTTCTTTTTGCGCATCAAGGGATTGGCGGGTTCCTCTTGCATCGGTTCGGGTAACTCTTCTTTCTTCTTGATGTTATACTGCGGAATAAAAATAAAAATAAAAATCAATATTAAATGATCAATTCTCGTATAACAGTACCCTATAATATATATTTTATAATAACATCACAATAATAGTAGCTATCACAATAGCACCATTTAAGCGGCCATATAATAGGGAAACAAATCGAAATTATTGGGAGTGCTGCTATATACGATTATTGTTATTCCAAGGTGACTCTTGGGGACTATTCCTTTCTTATCTTCCGTCCGCCTAAGCGGTTGTAAAAGTATTGTATGTGAACAATACTTTTAGTAATAGTTAATAATTATTTACGTTTGCGAAGAAAGAAACGTTCATTTTGGAACGTTTAAATTCAATTTATGATAATAATAATAAAAAATGATTAAACTAATTAAAAAAATTAACATCAATTCATCTAATTAAAAAAAATCAACATCTCTTCGTCATAAATGATTAATAAAACATTTTTATAATGTGACTATGTGAGACCTTGTTAAACATAATATAAAACTAATCTATTTTTAAACTGTATTAAATATTTATAATAAACTAATAATGCTTGTTATTATAAACAACTTTTATAAATCTTTCCAACGCGATATTTTAATAAAATTTTCAACGATAGCTTTTCATAGTAATTCATACAAATATACAATAAAATAAAAGTCAAATAATATAATATAGTGTTTTTTTAGTTATACTCGTTGGCTCGACAGATTCGTGAATATGTTTTTCGCTGTACGAATAATTTAGTTTAAATTCAAATTAAATTAGCCGCCATAGAATAATTAAATTAGTTAAATCTATATTATAATAACTTTTATCGCAGGGATTGAATCTTATTCGTTTATTATATTATATTTTGCATTCAACTGATATGAACGAAACTCGTATAATTATTATAAACGTCAAAAGAACAATAATATTATACGCGAGTTTCGTCCTTATTTTTAAAAGGAAAAGTTTGAAAAAAGAACGCCAGGATTAATTAATTAATATAATTTTCTACGATGTTTATATGTACTCAAATGATAACATCAAAGTTGAAAACTGAAAACCATAATAATATTATAATACTTGTATATACGTATTTTATTGGAAATACGTTCACTCGGATAATATTATAAATTTTTAATTTAGTTCTGAAGTTAGACGTTATTGTCAAGCGTCGTCGTTCTCTTATAATATGAGAACAGAGTGTGTTGCAAAGCAGCGTTATACAAAAAAAAAAAAAAAAAAAATAATCAGTCACTCGCTATCATTTATAGAAGCATAATAAAAAATAAAATAAAATAAACGTTTAACAATTAATGATTAATTACTATATTTTAAGGGAGGATCTAAAATAACGTTTTATGTTATTATTGTTTTTTTTTTTCGCACCCCCGGCATCCGAATCGTTCTTAATGTTTAAACTAATTATTATACGGACGTCATCGGGGCGTCCGTCCGTGTTTGATCATTAAGAGAAGAGAAGAAACTAACGGACTATACATTATTATTATTATTATTATTATTATATACCATCCCACGTCCGGTCCGACGAGTAGGCGGAATGACAAAGCAACACCGGGTGAATTTTTCGATCTGTTTTTCGGTCCGACGCGTTATTTTTACATAATTCTTCCATTCATTATACGTACGAAACCTTTTTCGCCGATGGTTCACCCGGCCTGTCCTCTTAATTCCTTAACGCCTTGCAAGAACGGCAAACTATATTCGTATAAAAGTATAATTTATAAATCCTCATCAATTCGTCCATTTCCGAAAATTCTCTTCAGTTTTATTTCTCTTAATACGATGTCCTGTCTCTCTCTCTCTCTCTCTCCCTCTCTCTCTTTCTCCTTTTATTTTCCTTTCTTTCGTTTCAATCAAGACACTCCTAGGGATTTGATTTCGGGTCGCCCGGGAATACGCGGCGCATCTTCCACACGCAACAGAATCCATACACTATATATGCGCTCGGTAAATATACCAATTTCACCCAAATTTCCCACTGATAATACAATAATATGATACCAGTTATCTCCTTACGTTACTTAAATAATATATATATATATTATTATATACCGTGAATTACGAAGCCCCGTGATTCGTCGATCCGTAAAATTGCGTTATTTTCGTGCACTTTTGGTCCCGAAAGAATTTAACGGGAATATAATAAAAATATACTATATCCTCGTATGATAATAATAACAAGATAACTATATAATATTATGAAACAGTTAAAAAAATAAAAAATATATCTATTTAACGTACAGTTTTTTTCTAATAGCCTATGGCTACCTTACTCGGCTTATTACCACGGTATTGGTCGGGCGACCATTTAATTTTACGTATACCAGATTGTTATACCTGAGAGATTGGAAATATTTGTATGTGCTCATCTTTGAAACGTTATAATAACTATACGATATATATTATAACTAATATTATAAAATTATAATATACAATCATCGCGCTCGGAAAAATTACATCAATATATTATTTTATGATAACGTATAACCGACGGGTCGAGTTTGCCGGCTGAAAATGATGGCAAGAGTGGTTTAACAAAAATTTGACACGTGCTCCTCCCATCCGACGTTATGTTATTATAACATGTATAGGGACAATAAATCAAAATGGCTCGTCTCTGGGCGTAGTACACCGACGTCTGTTCATGATGTGTTCTCGTTTCGCGATTTGCTTTCCATTCGTGACTTTTGCCCTGCCCGATCGACCTGCGGAACTTTGAAACCTGACCGGAAAATCAACTTTATACTGTATACAACAAAAACATATTAACCCCCGCGAGTTTATTTGTTATAACGTCCGAGAGGAAATTTTTTTCGCGTTTGAACGTGAGCGAGCAAAAGTTTTGGGTATCTGTTAGAACAATATTATAATATTTGATTATATTTGATTTTAGTTTTTCGCCCGACCGAATCGATATTCACTCTCGTCGATTCAATACTATTATATTTGCACGTTATTTTTGGAACGCGTCTGCCTACAGACGAAAAAACGCGTTTAATGTCATATTTTTATTCCGAACATCCTTGGTTTTTTTTCTTAGTTTGCACCGGAAAACATTTTATGGTATAGAAATAACGGTCCACGATTAACCACAAAATGGCGTATACTTACTGTATTATTATTAAGGTTAGGTATAGTTTTTAATTTTCACCTTATGACTAGATTTTTTCTTGAAAACACGCATGAAACGTGTCTATAGTTTAAACGCGATTGGAGTCTGCATTTTTATTGACGTGCGTTCACGTAGACATTTTTTTTAGGGAAACGCTTTTACATAATTTATATTTTATTTATATTTATTTATATTTTATTTATATTTTATTTATTAGATGAAAAAAAAAAAAGAACTTATTATTGTATTCGTAATATTTATGTATTTTAAGAGTTATTTTGTCGTTATATTCAGATAAATCGCGTACAAATACGACGAACGAAAAAACAAAGAACGAATTAAAATATTACGCGACACGGCGTTGATGGTTTTTACGAGTCGTCGGAGTGGCGCGCGTAATTATATTTTAATATACACGCGTGAAAGATAAATGACGCGAAATTTCGTTAAATGTTTTGGACGTGCGCCGATCAAAAATTCACCGGCTAATTTGACAGGCGACTATCCGTTCAATTATTCACGACGTTCCCGACTTTTATCCTGTAAAATTATTGATACATCTGGAAACGCGTCACTGTAGTTTTGCTATTAACTTATTTATAATCCCCGTATATTATGCACAAATCAGGCACGTCATAAAGAATACAAAACAAACGGGATAATCCTATAACTACGCTCTCGAATACAACAAATAAAACAATAACAATTATAACAATATAACAATAACATAACAATTATAACAATATAACAATAACATAACAATTATATATAGTCCATGGAAATTTATACGAAAAAACACACGAAAATTAACGTTAAAACATAATATTTAAACGTTGTAAATATTACACAGCAATAAATTTTATAAAAATCGAATACAAAACAATACGATTACTATTTTAATATATTTTAAATTAAAGTACGTACAAGTTATAATTAAAAAAAAAAAAAAAAAAATACACATTATTATTTTAACGACGGTGATTTGAAGATATTCGACGACGATGGGCTGCAGCGTTTCAATCTGACCCCATTAGGGAGTCGCATTAAATATAAGGACTCCCTACTAGAGTCAATTTGAACCACATAAGCACTATCCAACTTCCGAGTCAGGTCCGGTCACTGGTATACCCCGTGAGGGGTTTGGTAGTAGTTTCGATATAGTTGTAGTTGACATAACCGCGTTACAGCGACGACGACTATACGGTCATTGGCAGTGATGTCGATGACCACGACGATAACGATGCACTTATATGATTTTTTTCTCCCACAAAAATCAAACCTAATAATTGTTCTGGTGTAAAATACACATACAGACGGCTTAATAATAACTTAAGGAAAACATTTTAAAATTATTTCCAATAGCTGAAGAAATAATTATTATTTATCACGCGATAAATCGATACGATTGGAAATTTAATTCTTTAAGGCATTTCGATCGCCTATCGATATAGTCGATATAGTCGAATTTGAATACAATATTATGACGGGCACGTGGAAAGAGGCATATAGTAGTTATATTCTCATATTCGGTATCTGTGACGTAGTCGTGACCAGAAGACCCGTCGGACAAACGAATATAATATTATTGATCGCCCAGATCGGAAATAATATTATTTACTATACATTAAAACCGTAAATAGGAAGAGTGAGGTTAGGTTAAGTATATATATTTTGGAATATGTGATGTTTGTGCGCATGTACACAATGGAAAAAATATACACTGGCACTTGCAGTTCGCGAGCATTCCGCGTGTACCGTAAATCATTTTTAGAGTAGACTATAAAAATGTCAAATAGCCCATGCCCGGGGACTGAATCCAAAAAGTAAACTCGCCCGGCAAACGATTCCTTCCCTCCGTATACACGCGCGCGTATATAGCTTTGCTCAATTTCCCATCGGCATTACGCCGTCCCTTCTCATAAGTATTTATAATATATATTATACACGTATATATATATACACACACACTTACTTCTCAGAAGTTTTTTTTTTCTTTTCTTCACGTGACCCAAGGCGTTCACCTTTCAATGACATTCTAGTTTCTACATCGTCCGCTCTACGTTCCTGCAGTTTTCTTATAATCTCCCTTCATTCTGTGTATTATATACATAACATACTTTTCCTATACCATAATATTCTGTCCTTTTCTAATCGTATTACATATTTTATCAGTACTGATTATCATTATTATGGAATATTCCTTATTAAATTATAACTTTTAATAGTTGACCGTATTATTCGAAGAACGAATATTTAGTAATAATATTGTGCGAGGATATAATATATATTAATAATTTTATAATATTATTATTTCGTCTCGATATATTTGCAAGTTCAAACCTTATCGATTCGACTTTCCTCGTTCCGAGTAAAAATAAGAGTATATTTTTTCGTTTAAAAATAAATAAATACGTTTAATTTTTATATCAACATTACACGAGTAATTCTCGTTTTAAATTGTATATTTTCTAAAATTATACACGTATATAAAACGAGTATATTAATATTATATATAGTCGAGGTATAGGTGTAGGTATATTGGTATACGGTATATGGTATATGGTACATGTACCTATTATATTGTTATCAACGTACATGTTGTTATGTGAAACACAAAATATATGTATATATACATCTCATTATTTTCCTGATGACTGTAATATTATGAGAAAAACTAAACAATATATAGAATGTAATGTAAGTGTATAATAAATATGTGTATTCAATTTAAACGGACTATTTGTTTGCTTTGATTCAATTCTGAAAAATAATACAATATAATGAAGTATACGCCAGAAAGAAAAAAAGAATAACTCATTACATTTTTTTTTTTTTTTTTTTTTACATTTCACAAAATGAAAATAACGTTTTCATACCCGTTCGACAGTTTCTTTTGAGTTTATAATAATATATATTATATTATTTCAATTCTTTATATTCGCCGATCTTTTGTTTCCACCATGTAATACCATGTATAGACATCTACGTCGAAACAATCGTCGTGGAAAAAAAAATATAAAAATCAAATTATTGATATTTCACGAATATAATAAATGTATATAATGAATATAATTTATTTGAAAAATTAAATTTAAACACAATTAAAATGCAAAATGTTTAATTAAAAATGTCTCGATATAATAGTATACGCAAAACGTGAAAAATAAAATAAATTTGTTTATTATCAGAACCGTTATATTATTATAATAATGAATTCAGTTCGATTAAAACGTGGAAACAAAATAAATATTATTCGTCAGAGGTTAATTAAAAAAATGTTTATCGATGCCCCTACACAAGAATTTTTTTTTTAAACACATTTTTTTTCAGTCGAAACAGGAATTTAAAATAACAGAATTGCCGAAAGCGGGTCATGTTAAAAAACCCAATAAAAATAAATATATACATATATATTTGTAGGAATAAAAAATAAAAACGAAACTAGTTTGACGTGTATACGTGAAAAATATGTTATACGCGTCCATCGTCCAGGGACCGAAAATTCCCGAGAGAAACGAACCGTGCTCAGGGTTCTTTTTTTTTCCACCCTGTTGTTTCATTACCTACGCCTAACCGAATAAATGATGAAGGAAGAGAGAGTTTTGCAGGTGAAATAAAGCACTTATCCCGAAACTTCTACCGAGACAAATCCAAATTGTAAAATATTTAAGTAAAAGCATTTGCTAATAATATGTTCTATAGTTATTCAACTATAGAACGTATTATTATTATAAATGATAAAACATAATACGACGCGATGTTTGATGATCAGAAATTTTATTTTGAAATATAATAAAATATTAATTATTATACTCGTATACGTATTATACTAAAATTTTATAATTCGCGAATATAAAACTTACATTTAATAATAATAAAACGACTACACTCCGATTAAAATAATTATTATAGAATAAGGCGTTATAATATATTAAACGAAAAATTATTATTTATGAAAAAAGTGTTAAATAAAAAGTGATTTGAATACCTACCGTATCTGTCTCTGTATAAATAGTTTAAATTTAAACTCGGTTGGCATAAACGCTTGGCAGACGGAAAGTTTTACCGAATGCAAAAATTGTTTCGCCCGTGTTACAATATGCGGTATACAAGGCAACGTATAATTTTTTGTAAACCCGAAATGAAGTAAAAAAAAAATTAACCTTAAAGTTAACCTCAAACTACTGAAGTCTGTGTGTAGTTACGCGCGTTCTTCGGGTATTGTTAAAGTCCCATAAAACCACGCGTCTCGATACCGAGTTTGACGGTATAAATAATATATTAAAAGAATAATAAATGCGATCCGGTGGATGTCAACACACGTTTACAGTTCAGTACAATATGTTATGTAATGTTATGTTACGATTCGTAAATGATATTTTAATTAAAATTCTCCAAAAATTAACATAACGCGTGTTACGATAATAAAAGTGTAGAGTACTATATCATATTATTATATCACATCAAAACTTGTTGAAAAGACATAAGTTTCAAAACAATAACGAGTTAAGTATATATATATTATATAAAATACGTAATACTTTGAACACCGTTCGAGTCTTGTCATCCGAACTTACATACATATATTATATATATATATATATATATATATACGTTATAAAACTACGAGTTAAGTTTTGGTTTTTGTACTCGTGCATATTATTATAATCAGGGCTGATTCAGCTTTGCCGGTTCCCGGGAAAACAAAAACTTCCGATCCCTCTTTTTTTTTTCAAGGTTAGGCCTGATTTTCAAACAAACAATTTGTATAATTATACATAAAATTAATAATTAAATGATTTCCACGTCTAATATTATTTTCAACCGCGTATTGTTTCATATACAGGGTGATCAGAATTTCATGTTACAGAAATTTTCTCTGTAAATATTCGTAATAGAGAAAATTTTATAATAAAAAAACTATTTAGTTTTATGTAATCTAAAATTATATGTAGGTATGTTAAAAATTTGTTTTATTTTGTCGTTCCATTTCGGTGAAAACAAAATATACCTTAAGACATAAATAATACTAAGTACATAATAAAATGAAACGAAAAATTTATAATTTGTATTAAGAGGTTATACTTATAATTATACCGTCTAAGTCTAACGTTAAGTTTTTTCTCGCCTTTCTCGCTATTGACCAAAGTACTCGTACGAATAACAGATACCTATTCTTTATTTGATATTTTAATAAATTTAATTTATTTAATAAAATAAAATAATTTATTAATTATTTAATATTATAATATTGCGTTTATAAATTATGACGATATGAAAATAATAATATATTTGTATTATATTATTACGTATAATACTTTACGTACACTTTAAGATCTCATTTTGTAAAATATTATTTGAAAACGTAATGTTTCGTCTTTGTTCGTCACGCGTGTTATTATAATATTTTATGGGTCAGATATCGTCCCTTTCTTTTTTCGTATTTCGTAAATAGGTGTTTATTTCTTCGACCGTTTATAACCATAATATTATTATTATTATTATATCTATACTCGTCTCTACTAAATATTTTAGACGTGTCGAATTTCGAGTTAAAACGTCGCCTTCGCGAATTATAATATTGTATTATTATAATTGTAATACAATATTTATTAAAATATATTTTAGGCGCAGAAGACTAGGTCGATAATATTATGAAAAGCGATTTTACGTTTCCGCCTTTTCTACCTCACGAATCGAAACGCGGTGGTAAATCTGCCGAGATGTATTTATAATATTATATATATATTTTATTTCTTCTTCTTGATTTTTTTTCCCCTCCTCCTCCTCCTCCTCCTCGATTCCTCTGATTGCGAATTTAATCTTTGCGTAATGGAAAGGCGTGTTGCAGAAACGGGAAATTGCTTGTACTGCAGCCAAATCGAATCGCGGACTCAACGAACCGCACCGATGACGGCGCGACGTAGTTTAGCGATAGAAGTTATACCTACCCTTCCGCTGACTGACGCGCGTTTCGTCTCACCTATATTATAGGTAATAATATTTATAGTATAATATTACGATAAATATTCATTTTCACGCGAATAAAATAACCGATAAAAGTGTAATATTTACACGATAATATACTTAAATCGTGCGAAAAAAAAATACGATACCTGGTTTGGTTACAGGGTTGGGTACTGCGGTATAACCACATATATATTATAATTAATTAATATAAAATACGCGTTTAAAACCTAAACGACTTTTCGTTTTGCAAACGACATGATTATACAATATTATTATCTACACAGGATACCTGAAACGGATATACGGTTAAAACCCCTCGCGGTTACTATAAGTGACACCCTCGAATGATTGGCCAAAAGAAGTAAATAATATTGACTTAACATAAGTTAACGCGCTATGTGTCCTCGGTGACTTGCGCAGATACGACGTATTTTGCTCCCTTTTCTCGTTCGGTGCGGAATACGCCATTTTTCGGGATCGAACTGTACAAGGTACAACGAATGTAATACGATTTATTATCATTATTCGGTCGAAAACGAAAAATACGTTACACGCATTATTAACACTATAATAAATTAATAATATTATTATTACCGCACGGACTCGTTGTAAAGACGTGTTTCGGTAGGGAAATTTGAAATTTAACGTAACGAAAATGACACGGACGAATCCAATTATTGATTTAAAACATGTGTTTGCAGGTAACACAACTAAATTCAGAACAAAATTTTTGTCAACAACAGATCAAAGATAATAATAATACCTATATATAATCACGGGCGAGTATAGGCATATCCGTATGATACATATTACATACGATATACCGTTCTGGTAACCGCGCATGGTATACGACCGTACGCGGTGCGTCGTTTCTTATTTTCCGCGAACGAGAAACAGATGAAGAGTAAAAACCTTTTAGGTAAATTAATCCGTCCTGCGGATTCTTGACGCTAAAAGCCCGAAATAACGTGATAAATGGCACTGATAAATAAAACGCAATGCGGTAACACCGACGACGATAATATATTATTATAACCGCGGTATACTAGCACAGTCGCGTTGCCCGCTTTATTTTACCTAGGTACTGCTAAAATTATAGCCCACGGCGTTTCGTATAATAATAATTTATATATATAATGTTGTAATACTAAAATAATATTATTTATTCTTTTTAATTATTGATTTCGGATAAACTAATATTATTGTCTATTTATAATTGATATTTATATATCTCTAATTATTACCGTTTTTTGCGTTTTTTTACTCGAAAATTTCACGTTAAAATTTAAAACGTTGTTTTTCATGACTTGTTCGGTTGTAACAACTACTATAATACTGATTGGCTTCCAAATCGTAAGTGACATTTCGATTATCGTAATCTCGGTTTGGAAACGTTCGAAAACGAATTCGAAATATCTTCACAATAATATCTTAATCGAAAACGTGCGTCGATTTCTAAGAAAACAAAAAAAGAACACCCGAATTCGGTTAGAATTTCAAAAACGCTGAGTTTACAACGGATTATAATAAAAAAAATACTATTAATAGGCCCAGAATGTTACGATTAAGAATAAAAAAAAAAAAACGGTTATTACGGATTTGTAAATGATTTTTATCGTATTTAAAAACAAAAATGTCTGTACAGACGATTAATACATAAAGAATGAACTATACGCCATGTCTTAATAAAGACACAATATGAGTATTATAGTGCGATGGAAATAATATAAATATGTTTGTATGCATATAAAATACGTTAGTCCTGAGGATGGAACTCAAGTCCCAAGTGTGCTGGGTAGTAGAATTTTAATCGTAATGTACATTATTACGATTTTATTATTATAAACGGATTTATACGGCTGCTCGTATACAATAGTGAAGTAGTGAACGAGAATAGCGGATAAAGAGAGACAGTACAAACGGTATTTATTATTAGGTAAGTATATACTCGTATAATATATATTATGTATAACTGCTTTTGGCATTGAAAACGGTTCGAAAATTACTTTGGTTAACAATGAGAACCCTGTACAACCCTCGCCTTTCAGTCAAGGATATGTCTATTTCGACCAAAGAACGTCTGCACAACGATTAAAACGACCGCGGTCGCCAAAATAGTATACAGGTATAATAATAATAATAATACGATACCTTGGTATACGAATGGTGTAAACAGTAAAACAATGCGATATTGTAGTCTCAGGGGCCCGAGACGACGCACTATCGGATAATATGGTAATGTTATTATATGATACGTATATAATATAATACGCTATGGCACGATGCTAGTGAACGTGATAGCTATATAATATATAATCCGTTATCACTAGACTATATCGTTTTATTAAATTATCTAATTTACGTTTCGTGTTTTTGATGCGACCAATGATAAAAAAAAAAAAAAAACAAAACGACCAAGTGTTCTGGAAAAAAAAAACGATCTGAACGAAAAACGAAGTCTAGTCCGAAATTATACTAATAACAAATTAATGATTAATTAGTTTAAAATGTTTTCATGGTGTATAAATATACACTTTACGGTATGTACGTATATACACAAGAATCGCCAAAATCGAGCGAGGATAAAATACGTCCTGTCGGTAATTGGATTTCCGAGATATTATTTCGTCTTTTTGGCACTAGACGTAGACGGTGGCAACGTTAGACAGCCAAATCGCGGCGGTTTAAGACTATAATATATTTTCGGTCTCTCTTATAGCTGAAAGTCACGACGCTGTCACATTGCAGAGACGGGGAAACGTCTCAAAGGACGGCTCAATCCTCCTTGCGGAAAATCTCCGAGGACTATACGCGTCATATTATATAGAGTGATCTGAATTTCGTATAGGAATATGCGTTTTTAACGTTATGTATACCTATATACCTTTAATATATTATGATCACCCTGTATATCTATAGCGTCTCCTACCATTTTTTTTTTTATATGATATACAATATACAGTAGATTACAAAGACGTCTTTTTGACGTTATAGTATAGCATTTTTTTTTTTTTTTTTATTATTATTATTATCATTATTATCATTATTATCATTATTATCATTATTACTGTTGAATCACAAGGCAGTTTCATACGATATAATCGTCGAATTTTATCCTTTGATTGTAATCTTTTATACGGTACAATTGCTTTGTGTATAGGTATACGCATAGGAAGAATTAACGTCGTTTTTTTCTTTGGCAAAGTTAATTCATACTAAATAAAATTTAGTTGAGTTACATTAAAATAATAAATTATAAATTCAGTTTAATTTAATTTTAATCATATTTTTAAGACAATATTCTCGGAAAAATTAAAAATGAAATATTAAAAAAAGTATTATCTTCCTAAATTTCATCATAATGTAACGCAAATTAAAATATGATATTATTATAAATTTACAACGTTATACCTAGTATAATATTAAAAAAATTTTAAAGAGAAAATATATGATATATAAATAATAATAAAAATTATTTCTGAGTTACATAACATATATAAGTTTAGACGCCCACACCTTATTCTCTCTTGAATACACACATTTGCGCAGTTAGTGTATAAAATAAATAATAATTGTTCATGTAATGTTTGTCATTATAATGATATCATGATCCAATATAAAAAGAACGAAATATCTTGGTAGAAAGAAGAGACGAGAAATATGAACGAAACGCGTGACAGCTGTTACAGCTATGGTAGACATGTGAAAATAAAGATAAACGCCTTTAAGAATGCAAGATTAAAATAGTAAATTTCGCCGTATTTTATCAAACGAATACCGAGGTATTATTATTTAAAGAATTTAAGAAATGTTTCGTTAATCATAAAAATTAATGGAATTACGGTTCATTGTTTATCATTATTATAATATAATTATACCCGTTAAAGTTCCGAAATTGTTCAATACGTCCTGTATATCAGAATATATTATAAATTTACCTTTAATTATTAAACGTTGGCAATAATAATTGATAATTATATTATTGTCTTTTAGCATAATTGAATATTTGACAACGAATAATAATTATATTTTAATTTATTAAATTAATTTCGAAAATGCGTTTTTATATTTGAAAATCACAAAACTGTATTTTTTTTTTTATATAAATTACAATCTTTAACACGTAGCAAATATTATACCAACAAAATATTTTTTATTCTATTGGAATACGTTTAAAAAATATATCGATTCGAAGGACGAAAGAAAACATCAAATTTATTATAAAATATGTACCTCCTATTTATGCGAGCGTAATGAAATTTAACATAATTTTAATTTCGTAAAATATATTTTGAATAGTGATATGATTACTTTATATTGAGTTATACCGTGCAAACATACCAATCTGGGTCAATTTTAATTCTATAAATTTAACGTCAAAATTGTCAAGTCCAACGGCGAACTTAATTTTATCTTTTCGACTAGCTTATGTCATTATAGATTTATCTTATTAAAGGTCCTAGAGGAAATATACACATCGACATATTATTATTATTATTATTATTATTAGGTATTATCTGCAAAAGCTGTTGTTTATGGAATTCGGGTCAACGAGTTATTAAACATAATAATATTATATTATATAACTGCAATACTGTTATCGTGCAAACATAATCTCGCCCAACTGTCGTTTCCCAAGTGCGAAACGATCGGTTTCAGTTCGTAATTTAGGTATAGGTATAATACACGTACAAGAAAGATGAATTTATTTATGACGATTCAATAAACTTTACACGAAATAGTCATCTCGTATACGATATAATTATTATAATTTACCTACGCGTGTTGTTCATATTAATACGCGTTAAACGAAATATTATAAAACGAGTTGATAAAAATAATATTAATGATAACGTTTCGAATATTTATTATGTATTTGTCTCGTCGTATTCAAAACGTTATTCCCTCGTAAAATGTGGGATAAAGGGGTAATAAATAACATTATTAAAATTCATCGTATACAAAAGTACGGACGTTTTTAATCCGACGCATGAACGTATTGATCGTAATTTCAATACGTTAATATTTTTTAAAACATTAAACGAGAAGATTAAAATAATATTTTAACCAAACATAATACGCGTATAAAAAAAACGTACAATAATGATTTTTGTATCTATATATAGAAAAAAAATGCTGATATATTTGTTTTTTTTTTTTTTAAAAAAAGATTGAATTTATAAAAAAAAAAAGAATATATTTTATACAATACGTGCGTTTTGTGCGGGTTTAATACGCGCATTAAGTTATTAACACAAAAACCTTTTCATTATTATATAATATGTTTACATTAGAATACAAATGTGTACAAAACAGAAGTTATTCATCATTTCATGTTATAATAATATTATAAAACTGCAGAATGGAAGAAATCCATGAAATAATAATTAATATTCATCGTACGATATAGATTTTTGAACCGTCGTCAGAGCGAACGGGAAATTTTATTTTTAGACTATATTATGCACATATTATTATTAGTAAATACTCGATGTCCCTTAATGTTTGGATTTGCCAACAATTATTTTTTTCTTCTAAACGGTGAAATTATAACGCGCTTTTGAGTAACACGAAAAACTGAAAAATCTAAACATTTTATCGTATCGATAGTACATAAATTTTTTAAATTTTCATGTTTGCATAATTAATTTTAACTTAAAACAAATTTAATTTATTTACACTACCTATATGATATTATAGTTAGGTAATGTTGAATTTCAATAATAATAAAACAAGTATCTACTGTTCTACTGTGTTAAAATGCATAATATTTATGTCATTTTGAATATTATTAAAATTCCGTTGATCGTTATGTTGTGTAAACATTAATAAATTGTGAATGAAAAAATTGTATTGAGGTATATATATGAAAAAATTGCTCCGAATTCGACAAAACAAATAAACCAGATTGACGTGGCATATGTATAAATTATAGAATTTTCCAAAGGGATTTTCGACATTAATATTATTATTTGCGATGACATGAAAATAATACGTTTTTCCCATCGAATAGTTCATGTCTATTTTTAATTTATATTTCAGTAATAAATTAATAATATTGTTCAAAATGTATTACTTTACATTATGAATTTATAACATAATTTTTACTGTGTAATGTATAAACAAAAGTGATACAATATAAAATTAAGAATTTTAAAATTAATATGCTATTGCCTCGAAAAATATAATGTTATCGCATTCTAAATTTATGTACAAAAAAATAAAAATATAATAATATGTTATTTACGAAGAACAACGTACTATAATATTGTAGTTTGGAACGAGAATATTTTATAAATTTAATAAGACAATTTTGTAACCAGATATTTGTGTATTGGTGATAAACTGATAATGTCAAAACAATTTCTGGCGCTGTTAACTATCTACTAAACAACGAAATCAAGAATAATAATAAGAAACACGAAATATTGATTTTTCTTACATTCGCGTTATTAGACACGTTTAGTACAAGGCGTGTACAATCGAAATAATTACTATAAGGTACTCGTATAATTCAGTTTAATAATAATTTAAAAAATAAAAAGATTATCAATTATTTGAATTCAATTTAAAAAAAAAAAAAACGAAAAATGAAAAATAATCGTAAATATTATTATAACGACACAAATTTATTATTATTATTATTATTATTATTATTATTATTATTATTATTATTATAATTTATAAATAATAATATATTGTTGTTTTAAATAATAATATTCAAGTAGGTATAGCGTAACCCGCTTATAACGAGCTCCGATGGGTATATACGATTTGTTTGTTATTTCCGGTATTGTTTGTTGTACAAATAATCAATTTTACCAAGAGATAACAGTTGTGTTGGGATTTGGTAAATAATTTGTAATGTCCCAAGTTTACATTATAGTTATAGAGTTGTAAAATGTTCAGCGCGATGTGATTATAATATTATTATTATCATCATAGATTTACAAATACAAATTATAACGTATAAATTGGTAATATAAAATACCTACTCGTACAAATTTCGAAGAAAAAACTTTTATCATATTATTATATACCTATTTTATTAAAACGATTAATTTACTTATAATAATTATTAGTTACGCCGTTTTGATTACTAATAATAATTATGCTACTAATATTATAAACGTTTACGTACGAGTAATTTTTAATAGAATTGACGCGTCAAAATGTCAGTGATAAAAGAAAAAAGAAAAGTTATTCGATATACATTATCACTGGAATATCGTCACTACAGAAACGGGAATAAAATCTCATTGGTTTGCTTCATTTTACCATTTATTTTTACTAAAAATCTTTCTTTCTAATAATACTGAAATTATGAAATGGTAAAAAAACTACACGTATTAGTGGGTGTATCTAATCGTTTGATCGTCTAGAATTAAATAGTTACTCGTATTAACAGCTTAAAATATACGTTTTATTATTTAATATACGGCGAATATAAAAAATTGTTTCGAATCCTATTCGTTCCGTATGGGATTATAAATTTAGTTTAGTTAAATTAAATTAAAAAAAAAAAATGTTATCAAAAAAAAAAAAAAAAAAAAATATTCAAAATTAATGGTACAGAAAGATAAGAAATATATATTATCCCTAACAAACACCTCTCATGGAGAAATTTTGCGAAGTTATTTTTGATAAGACATAATGAGAAAAATAGTACCTACCGTTATATTATTATCGATTTATTATAATAAAAATGAATAAAATTTAAAATTTAAGTTACATTAGATTATGGGTTCAAAGAGGAAGAAATGGAAAACGGCTGATGTAGGGCTGATTATAATACGAGTCTGAATGGCCTCGTCGATGGGACGTCGGGAAAAAGATAATAATATTACGGAATGCTGCGGAAACGTTGTTAATGGAAGTCATACCGCAGAACAGCCGAATACAAGGAGAAAAAGAAGCGTAATATAGAAATTCTTAGAAGGTTTAAGTAACCGAGGTATAGAGCCTTTCAAAAAATTCTTCCGTTTTAATATATTCATTTTTTTTTTTTTTTTTTTTTTTTACGCGAGTCGAAATATAAAATATGATGGAGTGAAATTAGTTTGGGCTGAGTTATTATCACTCTAAAAAAAAAAAAAAAAAAAGAGAAAAGATATTATCAACGTGTCTCGTTTTACATATTATAACGTTTTAAGTCGTATTTAATCACTATTCGATTTTAGTTAAACCTAACACTTTATATTTTACTCTTCTCGTGTTTTCGTATACGATCTGCAGACACGAATACGCGAGCGAGAAATATCCGAAACGGCATGATCCCTTTGCGATACAATTATTCGGAATTTTCGACTCTCGCCGTCTATCTCCCGACGGATTTCATGTCATTCCCGTTGTCGTTATTATTACGTTAATGTAGTTATATATATTTTTGTTTCTGCTTATAATATAACGAAATACGCACAAAACACAATAATATAATAATAATAATACACACCTACGCATACAGTGTTGCCAATCACTGTCAAAACGTCCGAGATTTGTCACACTGCAATCGCGTCGTTAGAATATTATACGTCCGTGTATATTATAATAATAATAATTATATTTAAATATTCTGCCTTGACAGTATTATAATATTATTATAATAGGACAGAGGCATAGTTTTATTTAAATTGCAATACAACGCCCCGAACCCTTTCGCAAACTTATAATAATAATTATTATAATTCATCGTTGCCTACCTTATCTCGGATTTCTTGTCTCATTTTCTCCCGTTCCTCTTCCATCTTGCGGTGTTTCTCTTTGCGTCTCTCTTCGGCCTCGCGAATCGCCTCCAACCGTTCTCGTTCCGCCTCCGCGTTTTTCTCTTTGTCTTCGGCCGATTCACCGCCATCGCCAACTGCCCCTGTTTGTAAAACACATTCGATGAATATTATAAAATTACATTTTAATATTATTCATTTTTTTTTTTTTTTATATAATATTATTATATGTAATATTAAATACTTAAAATGATTTTACGTTCATAAAATAATTATTTTTTTTCGTCTTCTTTTAACTATACGCTACACGCATTAAAAATCGAACCTAAGACCTAACCTAATCTCGACCGAATTCGAGTGTAATAATTGGCCATTTCATACAAATATTATGTAAGTTTAATTGTGAAAATAATTCAACAATTATTATTATTTTTATGTAGGTATAGTTTGATATTTCAATAAGTTAACCTATTTCCAAGTAAATTACAAGGATATTGTGCATGGGCGTATTTAAGGGTGGGCTAGGGGGGCTTAGCCCCCAGTGTGTTGTTTAAGCCCCCTTCGTCAAAATAAATGTGATTCTATATAAATGTTTTATATTTTCAATTACAATGTAATTTAGATTTTGATTTGAAAACTGTGGATTAATTATACCATATTATATTTATAATTAATTTTTTTATTGTACCTACCTATAATTATTTTATTATTTGAAATTTTTTTATACATTTTACAATATATTATCACTAAAAGTTATAGTAAAAAAATTTTTTTCGGGCTATAGCCCCCTAGCCCCCCCTGTATTGTAACTCTAAATACGCCCATGATATTGCGAAATGTTTAGAATATTAATATCCATAATAATTAGTAATAATTGTTATTATTATACGTTTATAAATCGAATCGAATTATTATATTTGATTATGGTGTACTGGAAAAGAGTTTAATCGCGTTAATGGCTTAAACTATATATTTGAATATACATTTTTATGTACATTATTTTACGGTTTTTTTATTATTCGAATAAATAATTTTTTAATTTAATTTTAACGCGTATAAAAAATACGTTACAATAAACAACAAGACATAATAATATTATGCGAGAAGAGTGATGAAAATAATACTTTTTAGAAATGTATTATATTAGTACTATAAATACGCCATAGGTAGAACGAAAGTAATGAGAAAAATATAAAATTTTATTAGAAAATTAAATTTGTAACGTCGTTTTCATAACATTAATCTTGAAATAAAAAAATAATACATCGTTCATGCGAAAAACAAATTTTATATAATAATAATATTAATTAAAATTGTAATAAAACTAAACGTGTATTTAATGCTAAGGCGGTTATTTTTTTTTGTGAAAAATATTAATAGCAAAGCATTCGTTATAACAAAACGTGTATATATAATAAACACGTTTATTAACGCTTTAATGATAATAATGAAAAAAAAAAATCATGAGTAACTCGTCAGAGAATTGGGGTTTCTATTTTTTGTTTCCCACGAACGAAGGGAGAGAATAAGGGACCGTATTATTTCACGCGTAAATATTATAATATTTTTTATAGAAATGTTTTAATATTATCATAAAAAAAAGATCAAAATTTTACGAAAAAAATAAAAAATAAATGTAAAAATCCCCATTTATATTTTATAATATATTTTAAAACGTTGATCTCCGAGAAACCTTCTAAAAGAATACACGTTTAAAATTAAAATATCATAATAAATATAATAATTCAAAACGTTTCAAATCGATTGGTTAGAAATTAGAATATGCATTTGACATGATAATATAACATATTATACGTATAAGTCAACATGAAACAAGGTATATTATTATACTTCTCTCCCTCCGTTCCATTTGTTTTATCATCATCGAAATAGGCGTAATATAATCAAAATAATTCGTGATCGATTTCACATTGCCCAGATTTATACAACGATTTTCCTAGTTGCACGATCCTTCAATTTAATTTAATGCACAATGGTTGTATTATAATATGATATACTCGCGATAATAATATTATACAATATCATATTGTGCATTTGGGCTCGTGTACGCAACGAGGTGAATCACTCATCGTGAATGCACGGACGGAGAATATTAAAATATTATTAACGGTGCAGTAACCATTCGTTTTATCGCACACGAGAATAGTGTTATAACAATAATAATAATAATAATAATAATAATAATAATAATAATAATAATAATAATAATAATAATAATAATAATTTCGAAAATAATTTTATTCCTTATATTGTTTTTGTCGGAGACATTATAACAAGGCAATTATATTAAAAAAAATTACACGACAATGTATAAAAAATAAAATAAAATAAATAGAAGGCAAAAATACAATGTTAAACAATAATGCTTAAATATTAAGAAGCCAGTAGATAGAACGAAAATAATAATATTATTATTGAGAGTTTCGAATTTATAAAAATGAAACTGCATAATATTATTATACATATTGAACTCGTCTGGATGTTATCGAATTTTTTCCATTTTTCGTACGATTTTTTTTTTTTATTAGTTAATAAAATATTATATTAAAATACGACCATAAAGGTTTTCTCTTTCATTTTTTCATTTTAAACGAAACTACAAGGACAATATTCAATAACATCAAAAACAATAACGAATAACGATCAAGTTTTAATTTATAAATACAAACAAATTATTATTATTATCATTCGATTATAATATTATACCCACATAATAATGCAATTATTATTATATCGTTATTTATTTAATAATATTTCACTTTGTCAATATTATACAATACGATATTGACTCCGTTAATATTTTCTTTTTTTAACACTCATTAATAAAAAGTTATATAAATGTTTTTGCGACATTGAATTTCATAAATAATTCTTTGGATTCTTTACTTACGAAGAACTTTATTCACTCCCAACAATCTAACACTTTATCCAATTAACTGTGTGCACCCGTATGCTGATATTCTTCAATATTATATAAACTATAATATAGATAAGATATAAATCGGCTCGGATTAATATTGCAAGAATGCGATTTTATCTATCGTGGACGGACGTCGATACTCCTGTACCCTGATTTATTTTCAACGTTCTATGCGCGATAATTTTTAATATCCAAGTAAGTATAACTATTTATTTATAATAAATGAATCCTGTAGCCATCAAGATAATAAATTTAAATGATAAAAAAAAAAGTAAGTACTCGTATAATATATTGCTATACGATAACATGATTTTTCGACGATTCGAAAGATATACTTTTTTTTATGATTATTATTATTTTTTATTCGATAAATAACGACGAGCGAATGAAAGATTATAAAAAAAAACTCTAAACGCGGTCGTATTGCTTCGGGTTACATTAGGTTAGGTTAGATTGAAAATCACAATTACCGCGGTTGGATATTTATGCGAATACTCGAAATAACCACGTTTGATAATTATTTGAATTAACATTTACGAAGCCGCACATGAATTATATTATCAGTTTCAGGGCTGCATTATTATACTCGCGGATGACGTATCCTGCATAATTTTTGACAGACCGACATGACGAGTATTCGTATTCGTTTCACTCGATTGGATGATATCAAACGAAAATTCGAACCTTGGTTACGGGTATCAAAGGAAATTACTATCGGATTATAATTATTAATGGTGAAATTCCGTTAAACGCACGAGCATACCTACGTAGGTATAATAATACATTGTCGTACGTGCGACTTACGCTGTCGAATCATGGAAAAAGAAAAATGAAAAATCACGACTCGTTTTCGCGCGAAATCTCATCTCATGGACCGGATATTTAATAATTCGACGACGGATAGAAGTTTCTATATAGTGAAAACGCTTTATCGCCGACGGTCATGTCATGTAATATATTTTATTATTTATCGATTAACAGCGTCGTTCACTCGTAAATTAAATATTGAAAAATATTTTAAAAATTTTATTTGAAAATAATATTACATGTTATATTTCTGCGATCCGCTAACTCTAAACGTGTGAAAAACGCGAAAAAATTTAATATAATTATGAGCATTAAACCTATAAAACGGAATGAATTGTAATGCGCACTGAACTCGAGGGACCGACGATTTCCCCGATTTCGTGTCATAATATTATTTATTATTACGAATAAGTCGTATTTTTCCAAGTCTATACGTTTTGAATGTCAATTTTTAGAATGAGTTTCAATTATTATATTGTTTTTTTTTTTTTTTTTTTTTTTGTTATCCTCTCTGTATAGAAATAAACTCGACACGAATTCTTCGGCGGTTGGGTTTCTGAGTAAATAATTTTCCCCGACACAAAGAAATAGTATTAGCAGTGAAATTACGTTTTCAAAAACAATTCACGTGGTTGTCAACTTTGAAATTGCGCGCTCCGAAAACGTCGTACTCGAATCGGGTCGTAAAACGAAATCCGTTTTTCGTATTTTCTCGCGACAATAATACATAGTAATACAGTATACACATTACGCATTTTAATCTGAAAATATTGTGTCGATCATATTATGTAGGTACTTTCAGTAATTTCACGCGAGTGCACTATTACGAATAATGTTCCGACGAATGTTGTCAAAAACAAAACTGATCGATTTTGATTTATTTTCTCGTTTCTGTTCACGTCCTTCTGATGGAATTAAATTCATCAAACAATACGAATTTAAAACGATACTACAGCTTGAAAAAGATACGAACAAATAAATTAAACGTCGAAATCTATTTCGTTTTTACGATCTGACGTTATATTAAGCAGAATGGATGTTATATCGTAACGAATCGATACGACGTTGCAGGAATTATATTATTGTATAAATTATAGACGAATTGTTATTCTTATGTTGCGTGGAACACGACACGATGCGATTACCATATTTACTGCAAATATTATTTTGTAGCTTTTACGCACGAAGTACAACTGAAATCAAAAAATGTTTTAGGTTAGGTCTCAAAAACCGAGCGTGTAGTGAGAGAATCGGACGAGTTTAAAGTATGGAGGTATAGAATTAAAAGGATGTATACGTTATATACGTATATTAATATGAACACGAGGTGGTGGCCGCCATTAAATAATTTACACTCGTTGAGAAAGACGTCAATAAATCGGTCGTAACTACCTGTTTATTGTATTTTATTTTGACCGATTTTTATTTTATCATCTTTTTTAACGTACATTTTCCTATATATATAAATATACTTATTCGTGTGGACGTCATCGGATAGCTGCAACAGTCTGCAGCGTCGGTCATCAATCATCAGAAACTTTTAGGGTAAAGCGAAATCTTTTTTTTATCCAGAAATTAGTTCGTCGGGCGATCGTAGTTGTTTCATCGAACGTCGTAATAATAACCGCGGATGGAAACGGAAGACATTTTGTACATTGTACATTTGAGTTTTTTTTTTTTATATTGAATCGAACAAGAAGAAATTATTCTTGCGACTTCTTGTGCTCGAATGCGTTTTATTCACGTTATTGATGCAATGCGTCGAGTATTACGCAAAATTATATTATTATACTTATATTCACTAATAAATAAATACCCAAGTCCACAAAAAAATTTACTTTATTATTTTAGTAAATACGTATTTCGACCACAACGTTATCATCTTCATAGAAACATAGACTGTTGGATCATAGATCATTCCCTAGCTACTTGCCCTTAAATACTAGTGGTCTTGCACTTGTAAGTCATGAGTCGTGTGACTCATTCGTCCGTGTCGTATATTATAATAGTTTTTTTATAATAGTTTTAGTAAACAATTTTGTAAAGGACTTAAATCCCAATTTAATAAATTATTTTTGTTTTTTACCATTTCAATTGCTTCCCTAATATTTAGTTCTTGTTTCTTATAGTTATTAAAAAATACTTATGTACGTCTAATATATCGCATTATTATGTTATTTGATGGTCGTTCGCGGTATATAAGCGATTCGATGGGAATTAATAATTATCACATACCTAATGATATGTATACAGGCGGATCGGAAAATTATAGATTACGAAAAACGGTTTATGGAAAATCGTCATTTTTTCCACACAATACAATCCGATCATCCTGTATGTCGCGGCCGTCGAGAAAAAGTTTCGTTTTCGACGAAACTTTGTTCATTAGGAAACGCGGTCCCGGACCGCCGACCACGCCGCGGTCCGTATTATAAAATAATACGCTTCCGGCGTTTGTATCTGGCGTGCGATTTTGCGCGACGAAATTACGACCTTACAATGCACCGCGGACTTTGCGAGGAAAAACTTTTTTTTAAGTCCACGCGTTTTTCGTCGTTGTCGATTCGACGCGAAAAACGTGACACCGTCACCCATATAAAACTATAATACACAGAGCACTCCAGAGAGCGTCCAAAGACGTTATAATATTATTATATTATGTACCGCTGTTCTATATAGTATACCTATTTCATCCCGCACGACTCAAAATATCTGCGATCGGTATTACGAATAGTCGCTGCGAAAAACAAAAATCGCTTCGACGAATGTAATATAATATTATTTACATTTCTCGGGACGCGCGAAATACGACCAAAATATTTAATATTGTTTATTTTTTCCTTCGAACCGTTTTGTAAAACACGGACGTCGTCTGCAGGAGTGTTATCCACTTATTACATTTCCATAATATAATATAACGTTATTTATTGGCGTAAATGTACCATTAGGAACGGTGACGAACGATATTGGGATTCGAGGGGGTTAAAAAATAACCTCTGAATCGAATCGTAAACACTATGAACTCGTAGAGTAATATGGACAAAGCGTGTGTGTATTACGAGTACCTGCATCAGACAAATTACGAGATTTTCGATGTGAGAAAAACATATTACGAACAAAATATATAAATAATATTATACGAACTGAGCGGAAACTTTGAGCGTATAGACACGTAGACGGAGGATGAAAACTTTTACCGTAGTCTTTCGCAAAGTCGTAACGCGTACATTATATAATGTATAGCTATTTATAGCGACTAATAAGCTTAATCCCTGGGGTGCGTTATTATTATTTCGTTCGTTTCGTTCGATAATTGATATCGAATATCAAAAAAATAATAATACAACAATCGATCGGTTACGATTGAATCGGTACGTCGTTTCCATCGTATACTATATAATAATAATAATAGTAATAATATTATATAAATTACGATTTCGTCGTGTTACGAGTATAATAAAAATGTCATCGTACTAGCGTAATATCATTATTATATATTATATTATAATAAACGCTCGCCTATATAATATTAATATATATATATACAATATAATGCGTGTTGTATATTATATAGTCTTGTACCGCGGTATAATAATAATAATAATATGGTTTATACCATAGTCGACTATATCTCGTCGTACATATTATTATTATTATTATTATTATATTACGATGGCGGTACGACGCGCGCGGTATGCGACGACTATAACGCGCCGGATGCGTTTCCGGACATTTTTCCTCGTTATTATATTATTATGAAATTCTCCTCGCTCCGCGGATACGTGCGGTTTCCAAAACTCACGGGAGGCGTTATCGAATTCCTGATGGTTTTTCTCTCGCGTTTATTAAATTTTATCCGTTATTTAGCAAAAAAAAAAAAAAAAAAAATATTATATTATATATAATAATATCTGAACTCGCAAACGGTTTTTTTTTTTTGCGTTCTATATACATTCTCCTGGTGCTCGAGACTCGATAATTATTATTAAAAAAAAAATAAAAATAAATAAACGATAACGGTTTAACCGCACAATGCGTTTTAACCGTTTTGAGAGATTTATCGAATATTCACCGCAAACGAGCATTATTATAATATTAAACTATTTACTATTAATATTATTATTATACCTGTCTGGGTAATATATTGTTTAAACGCGCCGAAGGGTTGACGCGGAGGAGTAACGTCGCGAACGATTGTCGTCTTTTCCAGTCCATAGACTCGCGCCGAAGACCCGTCGAAAGTGATAAAGCGACGGTATGTTATGTGTACGAGTACACGATTCCTTCTGGTTTCCGGTTTGGTCATGCAGAATACGAAATCTTCCGGTCCCAGATAAAATATGGCCGCAACGCGAAAAACACCATTCCACGAACTCTACAAAAACTCGAGGGATGAACGGTCTCTCTCAAAATAAAAACACATACCTATACGTCGTATTATATTTCGTCGCGAATCCCAAACGACGTTAATTTTTATTTTTATTATTATGACCAGGATTTTAACGCAAAGTGCATTTTTTGGGGTTTTTTTTTTTTTTTTTTTTTTTTGGACACTCTGTAGCCTGTAGGGACAGATAATAATTATTCATTCGTTTAGTTAGTAATTTAATATTTTATGAAAAAAGAATTCGAGCGAAATTTTAATCTTATATTTTTGTTTTAGTACTTTTAGGTCATTTTATAAATCCTTTTCGGACGACGCTTTAATATTTTAAAATATTGTTTTTTATGCGATAGAATTCTTCGATTTAATTTTTTTTTTTTGAAATATAATAAAAAGTATATTTTTCACGTAACAAAATACATTATTGTGTTTTATTTAAACGACACCGTATGCAGTATTTTTTCGAGAAATCGTATTTTATTAAAAGAAAAAAAAATAGACGATAATAAAGTCCAAATGACAAATTATAACACTTACAATTTTTTAATATGACCGCTTAATTAGTTTTTGAAATAACATTGCCTATCAAAATATCGGAGTAATCATTAAACGTAATGGACCGTAGGTAGTGTAAATTGGTTCAAATAAATTGGTTTTTGATTCGCATTCGATGGCTACTTGGCTAAATGAATTTGCTTTGAAGAAATAAAAAAAAATTCAATTTTTAGAAAAATATTATAAATACTTAAACTTAGTGACTCGGAATTGGAAAAAGTGAGGACATCATCACGATATTTTTTCGTTAAAAGAAAAATCATATATTATATTATATAGGTGTGTGTGTTTTTTTTTTTTTTTTGTTCAGTGGCCTAAAAATAATTCATATTTCTCTCGGTCTGCACATAATTATTACGCTATTGTTTCTTTCTCGCTCGTTTTTTTTCTTTTTTTTTTTTTTATCCTGACCGATACGATGAACCTGATGACGTTTTTTTTTCAGTCCAATGTGCACACTCGAACGAACTCGTTACTCGTTCAATAAACAATCGCGAAAAGAGGACGAAGACGGACGAAAATAGCAAGTGATATTATTATAATATTAAAGGCGCGCGTTCGGCTGACTGTGAATTATTCTGACGACAAAATTAATTTCGTGTCCGTAAATTAGTCCGCAGAAAAAAAATTATTTACGAAACGGCTCGAATGAGTTTCCGTTCCATCTGCATTTTACAACGATCCTCGAGGGCAAAACGCAATAGTCGATATTCGTTTCGATTAGTAAAACGAACCGACGAATAATCTTGTCGGCTCTTCGGGCTCATAATATTTTGTCGCGCGTCGATTTAAACAATTTTTCCCGTCCGACGATTTCAATAAAATATTTTAATAATAATAATAAACGGGGGCACGGCGTGTAATAATTATTTTTATGCCCTCGGATATTGCTCGATTTTCGTTTTATTCTTTTCACGGATCTCACGTATTAAGCCGCCATTTTAAAACTAATATATTTTCAAAAACCGATATTTATTTTTTTTCCCAGTTAACATGATTTAACGAAAAAATTCCCGTGCGTAGCGAAAAGTAATCGTTTTTTTTTTATTTTATCTTATAGTGTCTTATATATGAAGTATTTCCCTACAATAATATTGTATAAATTAAAAATTCGTTTCACTTGTACCCAGGAGGATCTAGAGGTCATCCAAGGAGGGCGAATTTTAAAAATATTTAATTCTTTAAAAGTATAAGATTCTGAGCGAAGCGAAAAATGTATTGGTTTTACAGTGATGTGTGTCTTTTTTTGTTTATTTGTTTTTCTATGTTTCTTTTATCTTTTATGCCTAAAGACACTTTTACTATCCGAAATAATGCTCCAATTTTCACGAACATCATATGTTTCTAGCAAAGTTGGTACTTTATTTAGGTAATTTTTCGAATATTTCAAAATTCACTCATGTATGAGAGAAAAAACGGTATTTTTCACGAAAACTGAAATTTCGACGAATTTGATTTCAATATTTCACGATAACTCAGACAATTTTGAAATTGCAGGAGCCTTTTTTAAATTAAAATTTTTATAATTTAAAACCAATATAAATAATAATCTATAATATTCTATCTATGATTTATGATACCTATATCTTAAATCATGATTCTACTACATTAATATCAATAAAACATAAAAAAAACCTAGGTCTAAGTGGGGTGATCGCCCTATCGCCCCCTCAAATCCGCCACTGCTTGTATATACTATATATTGTAAATATACCTACCTATTTTGCCAAATCTTTATTATTATCATACTGTTTTGTTGAGGTATAATATTTTATCAACGGTGTTATTAAAATATTTCAGTTTTACACGTTCATAAAAAGTTATTCCAACGTGTACTAAAATTTTTTCTAAATTTTACTGTCCGCGTATATCACGCGCAGTACATTGTTAAAATAATAATATAAAAATAACGCGCGTTTCTTGTACGATGAATATAATATAGGTATAATAATAATTTAATTTATTATACGCGAACAATAGAGAATTTTAATTTTAATTTCGAAATATAAAACCGTAGTAAATGGCGAAAAAAGAAATGTAAATCGTAGAAAACATTGTTGGCAAACAAAATATGTAAATTTTACGTTTATATAATACGAGTATAATATAAAACCCTCGACCGCCGATCACCGTTGGAGTCTCGAGGCAGTAAATATTTTATGCGCTTAGATGCAAATTTAGTACGTTTACCCGCGGTCGTACGTCAAAAGTCCGTTCGGACGAAACCGCCTGTCAGAAGACCGAATTTGTTGGCACGCGGAAAGTTTATTTTATTATTCTATTATTATAACACGCGCGTTATTACGCAGTGTTGCAAACTGTATATTATGATAAAAATGTTATGTTTTCCAAAAAAACTTAAAGGTAACTGCCCCGATGGATGTGTAAAATATATCGCGCTTATACTTGTTTTTTTTTTTTTTTTTTTCGTAAATATAATAATAAATTTCGGCGGAACGAGACGTGGAAATTATGTCGAGATCGAAGAGACGAGATAACTTCTCAGACTTTTAGTCCTTGTTCGAGAGCAAAAGAATAATAATAAAGACTAAAAAAGAACATTCGCGCGCGTGTAATATCGCGTGATCCCTTTTTCTTGTTTTCGGTTTTCATTTTGAAACGATAATACCATAATCATCGTGTCGCTGCTCCCGAGTTCGTGTGTTGAACTTTTTTTTTTTCAAAGTTATTTTATATAAAATAATAATAAATATTATATTATTATATACAGTGTATAATATTCTGTATAGTGTGAAACGCGCGTTCTTCATAGTGGATTTTCGTGACACATTACACGCGGTTTCAAAGTGGTCCAAACCACTATAAACGCATTACGCATAACCGCGGTAATATTATTATTAATAATAACGAAAGAAGATTTTCTCGTGATAAGATAGTAGAGACCGAGTTAAAAAAAAAAAAAAAAGAAAAAAAGAAACGAAAACAAAAACATAAAAGGGACGCGAGAAATGGAAAAACTGAGATGAAAAAATAAAACTGGGAACACACCGCGCACGCGCGCAAAAGTGCGGAGAGTGTACCTACCTATTAATGGGGAGAATGGGAAAGACCGAGTTGGCTTTACGATATATAAAACCATTACGCGTTTAACTGACATACTTTTTACGAGTAATAATAAATAATGAAAAACAGAAGAGAAAAAAACTCACAAAAAAAAAAAAAAAAAATTATAACCGCGAAAAACTTCGGCTTTGTCCGTCATTCGGCGTTTCACGTTTGCCGTAGAAACGAAAAAGTTAAATAACTGCCTTTATTATTATTATTATTATTATTATTATTCTTATTATTATTATTATTATTATTATTATTATTATTATTATTATTATTATTATTATTATTCTCATTATTATTATTTTCATTAAACCTAGTCCGAGTATGTGCGTACGCAGAAAAACGGAAGTGCTGAGCTCGTAAGACAATGTGTAATTATATTATTATAAATTTATAATATGTTAGCTAGACATTTATTAATATTAATATTTATCATAATTTTATGTTTTAATATTACGTCGGTATTAAAAGTTTAAACAAGCATACATACTCGTATTATATTAAAAATAATAATAATATGAAACATGAAACTATAATTATTATTTTATGTCGTACAGAAAAACGTTGGAAACGTTCCGCCCCGTAGAGAAACACTCTTTGAAATACTTATACCAACTACCAAGTACCGATTCCATAGAACTATATAATAATATGTCAACGCGTATAATATTTCCTCTATACTTTTATCCCTCCGACATTTAAAATCACGAGCAATTCGGAAAATATGAATTTATCGTTATACTTAGATTCTTTGTTTTTGTGGTTTTTTTTTTACACGTCGCGACAAACGACATGAACTAAACCTTTCACGGTATTTATTGTTATATCCGCCTTTATTAAATCGTACGAGGAAAAATCGACATTATAAAAAAATATAAATAATAATTTTTTTTTTCTATCGTAACTTCCATGAGTATTTCGCCGCCCGTTATTTCATTAAAAACTGGTAAAATAATATTAAATCGAATATATCATACAAAATGTTACAATATTTAAATAAGATAATTTTTATCAATATTATAATTATGATAATAGTATAGAAATAGACTAACCGGAGGATGTCTGACAGCGGTCGTGTGCGCCGGCGAAACTCTACTGGATTTCGGAAAACGTTTAACGCGACACGACGTACTTCCGCCGGTCACGCGCGCACTGGAACAATCGGCACGGTCGGGTCCTAACTTATATACCGTGTTTTGAGCGAGCACCCCGTCTACTGCAGGCGATCAGCTGTTTCGCTGGCTACCACCCCGTTTGCTTCTTCATCGCAAGGACGTTGTATATATACCATATACGCATATATCTGTGGCTTGATGCGAGGAATTTGATGAAGTCGCGGTCTCATTCGAAAAATTCCATTTCATTTCGTTAATACGCGCTTCGTGTCAATGGCCCGTTGCGTGGTCTTATAGATTAAATGCAGCGAACAATTTATTATGAATTCTAACAAAGAAATCCGGACGTTTTATAAAACTATTTAATTAATTTTAAATCGACCGATTTTATTTTCCATTTTCCTTCAGTTTTGACTTCTCGCGCCAAGCCCGTTTTATTTATATTTCGCACAAACACGACGATAGCTGCGATATCACGATAAATATAAAATTTAATAATTAATATTATATTATACTGTTCACTCGTCGAGAAAGAGAATATAATAGAATTTCCCGGATTTTTCTCCCCGAACACAATACGAAATTTTATATTTACGAAACTACCTATATATTATTATTATTATTGTTTTCCTGAAAATTCTCTATAGAACGCGAGGAAGACGTCTTTGGGACTTGGATACCTATAAACTGCTAAACGAATAAAACGAGGCGTAACGGGAAATCGAACGGCAACGAGGTGAAAAAACCATCAAAGGAAACTGCACAAGTTGTGTAGTATTATTCCGATACGACCAAAAGAAATGCGTAGAATCCATTATTACGAGAACAAAGAAAAACTGAGGTAACTGATCTTCTGAACGTCCTCCGCCTAAACGCCAACTATCGTTTTTTTTTTTCAATTTTACGACACTTCAGTTTTATTGTACGAGTTGT
>JAIUCT010009121.1:0-37319 GCA_021307375.1 Tetraneura akinire | reverse complement strand
ATAATAATAATAATAATAATAATAATAATAATAATAATAATAATAATGATAATAATAATAATAATAATAATAATAATAATAATAGGTAATAATATTATAGGATATAAAAGACGTTATAACTTTATAAATATAATTTTATAATTTATAATATATAACTAAATAATATCTAGTTATAATTATGCTGGAGAGAACCTAAACGAAACGAACTGAAGTGGGTAAGTATATAAGTAATATATCTATCGTATCTACTTTTTTATAATTTGTCTAAACATAATTGACAAAAAACATTGGCTTCAAACAAAACCGAACTAAACGCTCTAAGAGTAATACAAAAATAATTGTCATGTTATCATGTTTATCGAAATAAAATATAATTATTTTTTCGTGAGTTTATGACGTAATTACAATAATATTATTATTATAATATTATATTATGTTGCCATTTCAATAACCATCTGTTCGGAATACCGAGTACCGTGTTTCAGCAAAAACCTCTAAACATTGTTTTCAAATTATTGTCGTACTCAAAAATCAAACAATTTGTTTAAAAACGTAAACGTAAATTATAATATAATACCAAACGAACGGATGAAACATAGAGAAAAACTTTGATCCCCGAGGTATAGAAAACGACTATCTAATAAAAAAAAAAAAATATTATAATGATATAATAAAAAATAAATATTAATATTAAAATTTTAATATAATATATCTATTTTTAATTTTTTTTTTGTCTGTTACATATTATTATCAAAAACGAAACTACCAAAAAAAAAAAAAAAAAAAAAAAAAAAAAACGATATAATATTATTATTAATTTCTATATTTTTACCACCTCTACATTTTATATTATTATTATTATTTTTTATTTATTATTATTATAATTAATAATTTCACGACGGATGACGATTAGTAAAATAAAAATAATATATTTCGTTATTTTTCTATTACCAGTAGGCGTATAACAAACCGCCATTCTTCCAACTACTTATTCAACGAGTTAGAGTCGTAAGTCTCTATTTTATTTAAGGATAATTTTTTTTTGTTAGTTATTATTTGACAGTCGAAATAATAATAATAATAATAATAATAATAATAATAATAATAATAATAATAATAATAATAATAATAATAATAATAATAATAATAATAATATTAATAATAATTATTACGGCTAGATACGAAGTGCGACTATAAATATTATTGTATATAATTGCGCATACACGCAGATTAGGATATAACAATAATGTATTATAATAAAATAATATTAGGTATTTATATTTTAATATGAAAAAAAAAATTCAAAATACATGCTTCTATATAATTATAACGTTTAATGTACTATATTATAATATTATTATTCACTTGCTCTAGTAATTTTACAATAATAATAATAGTTTTAACAATAATATTATTTCAATTTGATTTATCTGTTTTAAAAACTGCTGAAATATATAATATATATATAATAATATATTCTAATAACTCGACAATTTATAAATGTTATACAATAACAACAACAACAATATAATAATAATAATAATAATAATAATAATAATAATAATTAAAATAATTAAAATAATTCTAATATTTATATAATAATTTAAAATATTATATTATTATATAAACGTATACGCGCGATCTATATGCACACGTAAACAATTTTTTTTTTATTTTAATTTTTTTATAATAATAATATTTATTAATGATCTATAATATTATAATATTCGAATGCGTTTAAATCACGAATACACGTTTATTGTTTTAATTTTTTTTTTTAACTCGCGTCGTTTTAAGTTTCCTCAAGTTTTTATAAGTAATATTTGTTTTTTTTTTTTTTATATTCATATTATATAATTAAAATTTGTTTCGCTTGGTACGTCGCGAACACATCTCATTGAAGATTGCATTTGCTCTCTATTTGGGACTTGAGTTCGTTCACTTGTGTCTCGATGGTGTTTTTCAACTCTGGAAAAAGAAATCGAATCGTCAAAAGTTAGTATATACGCGCGTATACAGTATAGAAATCGTCGTCGACTTTATAGTTATTAACAATAATGATTTAATCCTTCTGACGGGATGATTTTCTATCTCGTATATATATAATATATTATTATTATTATTATTATTATTATTATTATTATTATTACGACATTACGACTAGAAAAAGTTTTCTCGGCATCACACCCTGCAGAAGAAAAGCCAGAAAATAATGCCCGACCGTAAGCTTCCATATACATTTCGAAACTTTCTTATCTTTTTTCCTCGCCGACCTTAAATTCCTCTCTCTCTCTCACAGTGTCCGCCGCGGTATTCATTTAAGTGTCATTTATATTCTCCGAAAATTTTCTCATTCCTACGCGAGCTGCTATATTTATTATATTATGCTGCTATGGCCTTAGGGAATAACTTTTTTTTTTTATTTCCATAAAGTGTATTATGTAAAATAATAATAATAATAAATAAATACGATTTAAATAATAATAATTGTAATATTTTATTTACACATCCCTATCCGGTATCGTTGGTAGGTAAGGGAAAAAGCAAAAAAAAAAAAAAAAAAAAAAAAAAACAAACAAATTTAGTTTTAAATATAAAAATATAAAAACGTTGTTTTGCGGATATTAAGTTCTATATAGATATTTTGTAATAATAATATCGTATAGGTTTAAATATAGGTACTATTGAAATGAGCCCGGGACGAGTATCGGTCCGGAAGTAATAATATATAATACGCAATATCGTCGTTCGTTCCCTTCGCTTCCACGCGTTTCTTGAAAGTTTCTTTATATTTGATTTTTTTTTTTTATCTACGGTATATATTATTTACTCGCACGTATTTATTCGTATAATAGGTAGATTTATAATATTATATACGTAATATACGTTCGGTTTTTATACATCGAGAAATAACTAGGAAACGTGAAAACGACTTTTGTCCGCAATTTAAGAGAGCGAACGGACCATATAATAATTATTATAATACAAGAACGCGTTTATTATATTATTATGTATTGAATATTCGCACTCACGCGTTTACATTATAATACACGTATAATATTATTTTCTTTCAAAAAGGGCCGAAACGACAAAATTTACCGTGAAAGGACAATTCGGTTTTCAACAATTCTCTATACGCGCTTCAGCACGCTGAGTGCAGATATCACTCGGTTCGTTTAAAATTCACGCCGGGTTAAATCCGTAAACATTATTACCCAAAAATTGGATAATACACATCACGCGGAAAGTCACGTGTTATCGAACGTTATATTATATTATTTTCCAACTTGACTTGACGATAATTTTATATTTTATATTTTTAATAAAAGTCTAAAAACGAATTAATAACAATATAATATTACATAAAATGAATTCGCACAATATAAATATTATTATCATCCGATTGTGGCCTTCGGGACGTGTAAATAACGTGACTCGAACGGTAATAACATAAGATATTTTATACCGCGTTACAGTAATAATAATAATAATAAAAAGGAGCACGTATATTGTATTTAATCCGAATCGTCGCCGCCTCGAGAACGAAATTATTGTAATTGATAAAGAGGGTAATATTATTATACTTTTCAAAACGGAATTATAAATTTTAATTCGTTTTTGCAGCGTGGGTTTCGCTAACGGTTAAATTTCAACGTCGTTTATCAAATCATCTCAATGTACCGGAAACCTCGGAAGTGTTCTGTATAATGCGTATACCTTCGTGGTGTATACGTATAATGATAAATATATATTTACGCGCTCCGATGTTTTATTTATAATATACGATATATTATTATCTCGCGTTTTTATACCCGATACATTTCTATAAATGTGTCCGTTTAATGCTGATGACCCCATACACACTTGTTTATCTATCCTGCAGGACTATCTTCGGCGGTATTTTTTCTATATTCCTTCTCCCGTCCCATCCGTATCCGGATGACTGAACGATATAACCGCGCCGTGTTCTTTTAAACATTACTCACACACCTGATTCTATTTTTTGATAATATATAAAAGCGCGTTTTCGAAACGTAATGAATAAAACAAAGGTATACACCTATACATATAGAAATTATACGGCAATAAACCATATTGTATTTGTAAGTATCAGACGTAATGTATTAAATATCATTGCGAGAGAGATCGACCGAGGGAGCGAAAAAAGAAAAGAAGAAAAATTTGTCCACTATAATATACATTATATTGTACGTATTATGTCGCGTCCACTTAGCGAAATTGATATTTTCATGAAAGGGTACATCCATATCGTGAAGACGACAATTTTTTTACACTAAACGAACAATTTTTTACACCGAACGGACAATTTTTTTAATCTTTTCGTGAAGTGGATAAATCCTGGTGGTTCATCCATATAATGAAATTATGTATAACTCATTTGCCTGCAACGTTGCCGTTCACTATTTTTAATTTTAACAGTTTGTGAGGAAAATTATATTATATTATGTTGGGTTTATTGTTTATACTATATAACAATTTATTTATTTTTATATAGTTTTAAAATGTGTAGTTGTAAGTTGTTTAATTTAATAATTAAAAAAAAAAATACATTTTTTGAAAGGTAAACTATAGTACAGAAATATCTAAAATAAAATTATTAATATAATTTAAAAAATTCAAATATACAAATAAATATTATCTTTTATGGAATAAACAATATATTATGGCGAAGGAACAAGGTCTTCATATTCTTGTAAATCCAAAAAAATGTTCTTCAAATTACACGATGTTATATTGTTATTGTTTAAATAAATGTAAATAATATTAAAATATTACGATTTTATTCACGTTATGTTATATTATTATTTCAAATATTAAAATATCAAAAAATAAAAATATTTCATTATATGAATGAACCAGGATTTATTCACTCCGTGAAAAGATTAAAAAATTATTCATTTAGTGTAAAAAATTGTCGTCTTCACGATATGGATAAATTTCATGAAGTGGATATCCACTTCATGAAAATATCAATTTCACTAAGTGGATGCGATATAACATATTATAATATATATATATTTTACTCACTTTTTCCGTCCGTGCGCTCACGAATTGGAAATCCTATCTCTTTCTTTTTCATTATACTTCTTTATATATTTTACTCGACGTTACAATATTGTATATATTTTAATAAATATTATTATTTTTATTATTATTATTTATTCGTTGTATGTACGGGAATATTATAATCCGATCGAAAATCACAATATATAATAATATACCATTATAATGATAATAGCGAGTACTATATATTACTGCGGTAACGGTTTATTTTTCTCCTCCGCGTCAACCGAATTTCATAAATATATAATATTATAAAATATAATATCACAATATCGTATAGATTTTATTTTTACTTAACTGTCATCGTCAGTTGTGTGTGCGCACATTGATTTTGGCTTAGGTACCTATATAATATGTATATATTATACGTATTATATTACGACTATCGCGGGTCACCAATAAAATATAACCGGAAGACGTTTTAACGGGTTTTCGGGTCTTCGAGAAAAGTATACACGCATTTATACATTTTTTTATATGGCATTTTAAGTTTTCCTTACTCGTAAATTCGTCCTCTTCTTCCATTTCCGCCTCTTTGGCTAGTTCTTCGGGCGTCTTCTTTTTGCGCATCAAGGGATTGGCGGGTTCCTCTTGCATCGGTTCGGGTAACTCTTCTTTCTTCTTGATGTTATACTGCGGAATAAAAATAAAAATAAAAATCAATATTAAATGATCAATTCTCGTATAACAGTACCCTATAATATATATTTTATAATAACATCACAATAATAGTAGCTATCACAATAGCACCATTTAAGCGGCCATATAATAGGGAAACAAATCGAAATTATTGGGAGTGCTGCTATATACGATTATTGTTATTCCAAGGTGACTCTTGGGGACTATTCCTTTCTTATCTTCCGTCCGCCTAAGCGGTTGTAAAAGTATTGTATGTGAACAATACTTTTAGTAATAGTTAATAATTATTTACGTTTGCGAAGAAAGAAACGTTCATTTTGGAACGTTTAAATTCAATTTATGATAATAATAATAAAAAATGATTAAACTAATTAAAAAAATTAACATCAATTCATCTAATTAAAAAAAATCAACATCTCTTCGTCATAAATGATTAATAAAACATTTTTATAATGTGACTATGTGAGACCTTGTTAAACATAATATAAAACTAATCTATTTTTAAACTGTATTAAATATTTATAATAAACTAATAATGCTTGTTATTATAAACAACTTTTATAAATCTTTCCAACGCGATATTTTAATAAAATTTTCAACGATAGCTTTTCATAGTAATTCATACAAATATACAATAAAATAAAAGTCAAATAATATAATATAGTGTTTTTTTAGTTATACTCGTTGGCTCGACAGATTCGTGAATATGTTTTTCGCTGTACGAATAATTTAGTTTAAATTCAAATTAAATTAGCCGCCATAGAATAATTAAATTAGTTAAATCTATATTATAATAACTTTTATCGCAGGGATTGAATCTTATTCGTTTATTATATTATATTTTGCATTCAACTGATATGAACGAAACTCGTATAATTATTATAAACGTCAAAAGAACAATAATATTATACGCGAGTTTCGTCCTTATTTTTAAAAGGAAAAGTTTGAAAAAAGAACGCCAGGATTAATTAATTAATATAATTTTCTACGATGTTTATATGTACTCAAATGATAACATCAAAGTTGAAAACTGAAAACCATAATAATATTATAATACTTGTATATACGTATTTTATTGGAAATACGTTCACTCGGATAATATTATAAATTTTTAATTTAGTTCTGAAGTTAGACGTTATTGTCAAGCGTCGTCGTTCTCTTATAATATGAGAACAGAGTGTGTTGCAAAGCAGCGTTATACAAAAAAAAAAAAAAAAAAATAATCAGTCACTCGCTATCATTTATAGAAGCATAATAAAAAATAAAATAAAATAAACGTTTAACAATTAATGATTAATTACTATATTTTAAGGGAGGATCTAAAATAACGTTTTATGTTATTATTGTTTTTTTTTTCGCACCCCCGGCATCCGAATCGTTCTTAATGTTTAAACTAATTATTATACGGACGTCATCGGGGCGTCCGTCCGTGTTTGATCATTAAGAGAAGAGAAGAAACTAACGGACTATACATTATTATTATTATTATTATTATTATATACCATCCCACGTCCGGTCCGACGAGTAGGCGGAATGACAAAGCAACACCGGGTGAATTTTTCGATCTGTTTTTCGGTCCGACGCGTTATTTTTACATAATTCTTCCATTCATTATACGTACGAAACCTTTTTCGCCGATGGTTCACCCGGCCTGTCCTCTTAATTCCTTAACGCCTTGCAAGAACGGCAAACTATATTCGTATAAAAGTATAATTTATAAATCCTCATCAATTCGTCCATTTCCGAAAATTCTCTTCAGTTTTATTTCTCTTAATACGATGTCCTGTCTCTCTCTCTCTCTCTCTCCCTCTCTCTCTTTCTCCTTTTATTTTCCTTTCTTTCGTTTCAATCAAGACACTCCTAGGGATTTGATTTCGGGTCGCCCGGGAATACGCGGCGCATCTTCCACACGCAACAGAATCCATACACTATATATGCGCTCGGTAAATATACCAATTTCACCCAAATTTCCCACTGATAATACAATAATATGATACCAGTTATCTCCTTACGTTACTTAAATAATATATATATATATTATTATATACCGTGAATTACGAAGCCCCGTGATTCGTCGATCCGTAAAATTGCGTTATTTTCGTGCACTTTTGGTCCCGAAAGAATTTAACGGGAATATAATAAAAATATACTATATCCTCGTATGATAATAATAACAAGATAACTATATAATATTATGAAACAGTTAAAAAAATAAAAAATATATCTATTTAACGTACAGTTTTTTTCTAATAGCCTATGGCTACCTTACTCGGCTTATTACCACGGTATTGGTCGGGCGACCATTTAATTTTACGTATACCAGATTGTTATACCTGAGAGATTGGAAATATTTGTATGTGCTCATCTTTGAAACGTTATAATAACTATACGATATATATTATAACTAATATTATAAAATTATAATATACAATCATCGCGCTCGGAAAAATTACATCAATATATTATTTTATGATAACGTATAACCGACGGGTCGAGTTTGCCGGCTGAAAATGATGGCAAGAGTGGTTTAACAAAAATTTGACACGTGCTCCTCCCATCCGACGTTATGTTATTATAACATGTATAGGGACAATAAATCAAAATGGCTCGTCTCTGGGCGTAGTACACCGACGTCTGTTCATGATGTGTTCTCGTTTCGCGATTTGCTTTCCATTCGTGACTTTTGCCCTGCCCGATCGACCTGCGGAACTTTGAAACCTGACCGGAAAATCAACTTTATACTGTATACAACAAAAACATATTAACCCCCGCGAGTTTATTTGTTATAACGTCCGAGAGGAAATTTTTTTCGCGTTTGAACGTGAGCGAGCAAAAGTTTTGGGTATCTGTTAGAACAATATTATAATATTTGATTATATTTGATTTTAGTTTTTCGCCCGACCGAATCGATATTCACTCTCGTCGATTCAATACTATTATATTTGCACGTTATTTTTGGAACGCGTCTGCCTACAGACGAAAAAACGCGTTTAATGTCATATTTTTATTCCGAACATCCTTGGTTTTTTTTCTTAGTTTGCACCGGAAAACATTTTATGGTATAGAAATAACGGTCCACGATTAACCACAAAATGGCGTATACTTACTGTATTATTATTAAGGTTAGGTATAGTTTTTAATTTTCACCTTATGACTAGATTTTTTCTTGAAAACACGCATGAAACGTGTCTATAGTTTAAACGCGATTGGAGTCTGCATTTTTATTGACGTGCGTTCACGTAGACATTTTTTTTAGGGAAACGCTTTTACATAATTTATATTTTATTTATATTTATTTATATTTTATTTATATTTTATTTATTAGATGAAAAAAAAAAAGAACTTATTATTGTATTCGTAATATTTATGTATTTTAAGAGTTATTTTGTCGTTATATTCAGATAAATCGCGTACAAATACGACGAACGAAAAAACAAAGAACGAATTAAAATATTACGCGACACGGCGTTGATGGTTTTTACGAGTCGTCGGAGTGGCGCGCGTAATTATATTTTAATATACACGCGTGAAAGATAAATGACGCGAAATTTCGTTAAATGTTTTGGACGTGCGCCGATCAAAAATTCACCGGCTAATTTGACAGGCGACTATCCGTTCAATTATTCACGACGTTCCCGACTTTTATCCTGTAAAATTATTGATACATCTGGAAACGCGTCACTGTAGTTTTGCTATTAACTTATTTATAATCCCCGTATATTATGCACAAATCAGGCACGTCATAAAGAATACAAAACAAACGGGATAATCCTATAACTACGCTCTCGAATACAACAAATAAAACAATAACAATTATAACAATATAACAATAACATAACAATTATAACAATATAACAATAACATAACAATTATATATAGTCCATGGAAATTTATACGAAAAAACACACGAAAATTAACGTTAAAACATAATATTTAAACGTTGTAAATATTACACAGCAATAAATTTTATAAAAATCGAATACAAAACAATACGATTACTATTTTAATATATTTTAAATTAAAGTACGTACAAGTTATAATTAAAAAAAAAAAAAAAAAAATACACATTATTATTTTAACGACGGTGATTTGAAGATATTCGACGACGATGGGCTGCAGCGTTTCAATCTGACCCCATTAGGGAGTCGCATTAAATATAAGGACTCCCTACTAGAGTCAATTTGAACCACATAAGCACTATCCAACTTCCGAGTCAGGTCCGGTCACTGGTATACCCCGTGAGGGGTTTGGTAGTAGTTTCGATATAGTTGTAGTTGACATAACCGCGTTACAGCGACGACGACTATACGGTCATTGGCAGTGATGTCGATGACCACGACGATAACGATGCACTTATATGATTTTTTTCTCCCACAAAAATCAAACCTAATAATTGTTCTGGTGTAAAATACACATACAGACGGCTTAATAATAACTTAAGGAAAACATTTTAAAATTATTTCCAATAGCTGAAGAAATAATTATTATTTATCACGCGATAAATCGATACGATTGGAAATTTAATTCTTTAAGGCATTTCGATCGCCTATCGATATAGTCGATATAGTCGAATTTGAATACAATATTATGACGGGCACGTGGAAAGAGGCATATAGTAGTTATATTCTCATATTCGGTATCTGTGACGTAGTCGTGACCAGAAGACCCGTCGGACAAACGAATATAATATTATTGATCGCCCAGATCGGAAATAATATTATTTACTATACATTAAAACCGTAAATAGGAAGAGTGAGGTTAGGTTAAGTATATATATTTTGGAATATGTGATGTTTGTGCGCATGTACACAATGGAAAAAATATACACTGGCACTTGCAGTTCGCGAGCATTCCGCGTGTACCGTAAATCATTTTTAGAGTAGACTATAAAAATGTCAAATAGCCCATGCCCGGGGACTGAATCCAAAAAGTAAACTCGCCCGGCAAACGATTCCTTCCCTCCGTATACACGCGCGCGTATATAGCTTTGCTCAATTTCCCATCGGCATTACGCCGTCCCTTCTCATAAGTATTTATAATATATATTATACACGTATATATATATACACACACACTTACTTCTCAGAAGTTTTTTTTTTCTTTTCTTCACGTGACCCAAGGCGTTCACCTTTCAATGACATTCTAGTTTCTACATCGTCCGCTCTACGTTCCTGCAGTTTTCTTATAATCTCCCTTCATTCTGTGTATTATATACATAACATACTTTTCCTATACCATAATATTCTGTCCTTTTCTAATCGTATTACATATTTTATCAGTACTGATTATCATTATTATGGAATATTCCTTATTAAATTATAACTTTTAATAGTTGACCGTATTATTCGAAGAACGAATATTTAGTAATAATATTGTGCGAGGATATAATATATATTAATAATTTTATAATATTATTATTTCGTCTCGATATATTTGCAAGTTCAAACCTTATCGATTCGACTTTCCTCGTTCCGAGTAAAAATAAGAGTATATTTTTTCGTTTAAAAATAAATAAATACGTTTAATTTTTATATCAACATTACACGAGTAATTCTCGTTTTAAATTGTATATTTTCTAAAATTATACACGTATATAAAACGAGTATATTAATATTATATATAGTCGAGGTATAGGTGTAGGTATATTGGTATACGGTATATGGTATATGGTACATGTACCTATTATATTGTTATCAACGTACATGTTGTTATGTGAAACACAAAATATATGTATATATACATCTCATTATTTTCCTGATGACTGTAATATTATGAGAAAAACTAAACAATATATAGAATGTAATGTAAGTGTATAATAAATATGTGTATTCAATTTAAACGGACTATTTGTTTGCTTTGATTCAATTCTGAAAAATAATACAATATAATGAAGTATACGCCAGAAAGAAAAAAAGAATAACTCATTACATTTTTTTTTTTTTTTTTTTTACATTTCACAAAATGAAAATAACGTTTTCATACCCGTTCGACAGTTTCTTTTGAGTTTATAATAATATATATTATATTATTTCAATTCTTTATATTCGCCGATCTTTTGTTTCCACCATGTAATACCATGTATAGACATCTACGTCGAAACAATCGTCGTGGAAAAAAAAATATAAAAATCAAATTATTGATATTTCACGAATATAATAAATGTATATAATGAATATAATTTATTTGAAAAATTAAATTTAAACACAATTAAAATGCAAAATGTTTAATTAAAAATGTCTCGATATAATAGTATACGCAAAACGTGAAAAATAAAATAAATTTGTTTATTATCAGAACCGTTATATTATTATAATAATGAATTCAGTTCGATTAAAACGTGGAAACAAAATAAATATTATTCGTCAGAGGTTAATTAAAAAAATGTTTATCGATGCCCCTACACAAGAATTTTTTTTTTAAACACATTTTTTTTCAGTCGAAACAGGAATTTAAAATAACAGAATTGCCGAAAGCGGGTCATGTTAAAAAACCCAATAAAAATAAATATATACATATATATTTGTAGGAATAAAAAATAAAAACGAAACTAGTTTGACGTGTATACGTGAAAAATATGTTATACGCGTCCATCGTCCAGGGACCGAAAATTCCCGAGAGAAACGAACCGTGCTCAGGGTTCTTTTTTTTTCCACCCTGTTGTTTCATTACCTACGCCTAACCGAATAAATGATGAAGGAAGAGAGAGTTTTGCAGGTGAAATAAAGCACTTATCCCGAAACTTCTACCGAGACAAATCCAAATTGTAAAATATTTAAGTAAAAGCATTTGCTAATAATATGTTCTATAGTTATTCAACTATAGAACGTATTATTATTATAAATGATAAAACATAATACGACGCGATGTTTGATGATCAGAAATTTTATTTTGAAATATAATAAAATATTAATTATTATACTCGTATACGTATTATACTAAAATTTTATAATTCGCGAATATAAAACTTACATTTAATAATAATAAAACGACTACACTCCGATTAAAATAATTATTATAGAATAAGGCGTTATAATATATTAAACGAAAAATTATTATTTATGAAAAAAGTGTTAAATAAAAAGTGATTTGAATACCTACCGTATCTGTCTCTGTATAAATAGTTTAAATTTAAACTCGGTTGGCATAAACGCTTGGCAGACGGAAAGTTTTACCGAATGCAAAAATTGTTTCGCCCGTGTTACAATATGCGGTATACAAGGCAACGTATAATTTTTTGTAAACCCGAAATGAAGTAAAAAAAAAATTAACCTTAAAGTTAACCTCAAACTACTGAAGTCTGTGTGTAGTTACGCGCGTTCTTCGGGTATTGTTAAAGTCCCATAAAACCACGCGTCTCGATACCGAGTTTGACGGTATAAATAATATATTAAAAGAATAATAAATGCGATCCGGTGGATGTCAACACACGTTTACAGTTCAGTACAATATGTTATGTAATGTTATGTTACGATTCGTAAATGATATTTTAATTAAAATTCTCCAAAAATTAACATAACGCGTGTTACGATAATAAAAGTGTAGAGTACTATATCATATTATTATATCACATCAAAACTTGTTGAAAAGACATAAGTTTCAAAACAATAACGAGTTAAGTATATATATATTATATAAAATACGTAATACTTTGAACACCGTTCGAGTCTTGTCATCCGAACTTACATACATATATTATATATATATATATATATATATATACGTTATAAAACTACGAGTTAAGTTTTGGTTTTTGTACTCGTGCATATTATTATAATCAGGGCTGATTCAGCTTTGCCGGTTCCCGGGAAAACAAAAACTTCCGATCCCTCTTTTTTTTTTCAAGGTTAGGCCTGATTTTCAAACAAACAATTTGTATAATTATACATAAAATTAATAATTAAATGATTTCCACGTCTAATATTATTTTCAACCGCGTATTGTTTCATATACAGGGTGATCAGAATTTCATGTTACAGAAATTTTCTCTGTAAATATTCGTAATAGAGAAAATTTTATAATAAAAAAACTATTTAGTTTTATGTAATCTAAAATTATATGTAGGTATGTTAAAAATTTGTTTTATTTTGTCGTTCCATTTCGGTGAAAACAAAATATACCTTAAGACATAAATAATACTAAGTACATAATAAAATGAAACGAAAAATTTATAATTTGTATTAAGAGGTTATACTTATAATTATACCGTCTAAGTCTAACGTTAAGTTTTTTCTCGCCTTTCTCGCTATTGACCAAAGTACTCGTACGAATAACAGATACCTATTCTTTATTTGATATTTTAATAAATTTAATTTATTTAATAAAATAAAATAATTTATTAATTATTTAATATTATAATATTGCGTTTATAAATTATGACGATATGAAAATAATAATATATTTGTATTATATTATTACGTATAATACTTTACGTACACTTTAAGATCTCATTTTGTAAAATATTATTTGAAAACGTAATGTTTCGTCTTTGTTCGTCACGCGTGTTATTATAATATTTTATGGGTCAGATATCGTCCCTTTCTTTTTTCGTATTTCGTAAATAGGTGTTTATTTCTTCGACCGTTTATAACCATAATATTATTATTATTATTATATCTATACTCGTCTCTACTAAATATTTTAGACGTGTCGAATTTCGAGTTAAAACGTCGCCTTCGCGAATTATAATATTGTATTATTATAATTGTAATACAATATTTATTAAAATATATTTTAGGCGCAGAAGACTAGGTCGATAATATTATGAAAAGCGATTTTACGTTTCCGCCTTTTCTACCTCACGAATCGAAACGCGGTGGTAAATCTGCCGAGATGTATTTATAATATTATATATATATTTTATTTCTTCTTCTTGATTTTTTTTCCCCTCCTCCTCCTCCTCCTCCTCGATTCCTCTGATTGCGAATTTAATCTTTGCGTAATGGAAAGGCGTGTTGCAGAAACGGGAAATTGCTTGTACTGCAGCCAAATCGAATCGCGGACTCAACGAACCGCACCGATGACGGCGCGACGTAGTTTAGCGATAGAAGTTATACCTACCCTTCCGCTGACTGACGCGCGTTTCGTCTCACCTATATTATAGGTAATAATATTTATAGTATAATATTACGATAAATATTCATTTTCACGCGAATAAAATAACCGATAAAAGTGTAATATTTACACGATAATATACTTAAATCGTGCGAAAAAAAAATACGATACCTGGTTTGGTTACAGGGTTGGGTACTGCGGTATAACCACATATATATTATAATTAATTAATATAAAATACGCGTTTAAAACCTAAACGACTTTTCGTTTTGCAAACGACATGATTATACAATATTATTATCTACACAGGATACCTGAAACGGATATACGGTTAAAACCCCTCGCGGTTACTATAAGTGACACCCTCGAATGATTGGCCAAAAGAAGTAAATAATATTGACTTAACATAAGTTAACGCGCTATGTGTCCTCGGTGACTTGCGCAGATACGACGTATTTTGCTCCCTTTTCTCGTTCGGTGCGGAATACGCCATTTTTCGGGATCGAACTGTACAAGGTACAACGAATGTAATACGATTTATTATCATTATTCGGTCGAAAACGAAAAATACGTTACACGCATTATTAACACTATAATAAATTAATAATATTATTATTACCGCACGGACTCGTTGTAAAGACGTGTTTCGGTAGGGAAATTTGAAATTTAACGTAACGAAAATGACACGGACGAATCCAATTATTGATTTAAAACATGTGTTTGCAGGTAACACAACTAAATTCAGAACAAAATTTTTGTCAACAACAGATCAAAGATAATAATAATACCTATATATAATCACGGGCGAGTATAGGCATATCCGTATGATACATATTACATACGATATACCGTTCTGGTAACCGCGCATGGTATACGACCGTACGCGGTGCGTCGTTTCTTATTTTCCGCGAACGAGAAACAGATGAAGAGTAAAAACCTTTTAGGTAAATTAATCCGTCCTGCGGATTCTTGACGCTAAAAGCCCGAAATAACGTGATAAATGGCACTGATAAATAAAACGCAATGCGGTAACACCGACGACGATAATATATTATTATAACCGCGGTATACTAGCACAGTCGCGTTGCCCGCTTTATTTTACCTAGGTACTGCTAAAATTATAGCCCACGGCGTTTCGTATAATAATAATTTATATATATAATGTTGTAATACTAAAATAATATTATTTATTCTTTTTAATTATTGATTTCGGATAAACTAATATTATTGTCTATTTATAATTGATATTTATATATCTCTAATTATTACCGTTTTTTGCGTTTTTTTACTCGAAAATTTCACGTTAAAATTTAAAACGTTGTTTTTCATGACTTGTTCGGTTGTAACAACTACTATAATACTGATTGGCTTCCAAATCGTAAGTGACATTTCGATTATCGTAATCTCGGTTTGGAAACGTTCGAAAACGAATTCGAAATATCTTCACAATAATATCTTAATCGAAAACGTGCGTCGATTTCTAAGAAAACAAAAAAAGAACACCCGAATTCGGTTAGAATTTCAAAAACGCTGAGTTTACAACGGATTATAATAAAAAAAATACTATTAATAGGCCCAGAATGTTACGATTAAGAATAAAAAAAAAAAAACGGTTATTACGGATTTGTAAATGATTTTTATCGTATTTAAAAACAAAAATGTCTGTACAGACGATTAATACATAAAGAATGAACTATACGCCATGTCTTAATAAAGACACAATATGAGTATTATAGTGCGATGGAAATAATATAAATATGTTTGTATGCATATAAAATACGTTAGTCCTGAGGATGGAACTCAAGTCCCAAGTGTGCTGGGTAGTAGAATTTTAATCGTAATGTACATTATTACGATTTTATTATTATAAACGGATTTATACGGCTGCTCGTATACAATAGTGAAGTAGTGAACGAGAATAGCGGATAAAGAGAGACAGTACAAACGGTATTTATTATTAGGTAAGTATATACTCGTATAATATATATTATGTATAACTGCTTTTGGCATTGAAAACGGTTCGAAAATTACTTTGGTTAACAATGAGAACCCTGTACAACCCTCGCCTTTCAGTCAAGGATATGTCTATTTCGACCAAAGAACGTCTGCACAACGATTAAAACGACCGCGGTCGCCAAAATAGTATACAGGTATAATAATAATAATAATACGATACCTTGGTATACGAATGGTGTAAACAGTAAAACAATGCGATATTGTAGTCTCAGGGGCCCGAGACGACGCACTATCGGATAATATGGTAATGTTATTATATGATACGTATATAATATAATACGCTATGGCACGATGCTAGTGAACGTGATAGCTATATAATATATAATCCGTTATCACTAGACTATATCGTTTTATTAAATTATCTAATTTACGTTTCGTGTTTTTGATGCGACCAATGATAAAAAAAAAAAAAAAACAAAACGACCAAGTGTTCTGGAAAAAAAAAACGATCTGAACGAAAAACGAAGTCTAGTCCGAAATTATACTAATAACAAATTAATGATTAATTAGTTTAAAATGTTTTCATGGTGTATAAATATACACTTTACGGTATGTACGTATATACACAAGAATCGCCAAAATCGAGCGAGGATAAAATACGTCCTGTCGGTAATTGGATTTCCGAGATATTATTTCGTCTTTTTGGCACTAGACGTAGACGGTGGCAACGTTAGACAGCCAAATCGCGGCGGTTTAAGACTATAATATATTTTCGGTCTCTCTTATAGCTGAAAGTCACGACGCTGTCACATTGCAGAGACGGGGAAACGTCTCAAAGGACGGCTCAATCCTCCTTGCGGAAAATCTCCGAGGACTATACGCGTCATATTATATAGAGTGATCTGAATTTCGTATAGGAATATGCGTTTTTAACGTTATGTATACCTATATACCTTTAATATATTATGATCACCCTGTATATCTATAGCGTCTCCTACCATTTTTTTTTTTATATGATATACAATATACAGTAGATTACAAAGACGTCTTTTTGACGTTATAGTATAGCATTTTTTTTTTTTTTTTTATTATTATTATTATCATTATTATCATTATTATCATTATTATCATTATTACTGTTGAATCACAAGGCAGTTTCATACGATATAATCGTCGAATTTTATCCTTTGATTGTAATCTTTTATACGGTACAATTGCTTTGTGTATAGGTATACGCATAGGAAGAATTAACGTCGTTTTTTTCTTTGGCAAAGTTAATTCATACTAAATAAAATTTAGTTGAGTTACATTAAAATAATAAATTATAAATTCAGTTTAATTTAATTTTAATCATATTTTTAAGACAATATTCTCGGAAAAATTAAAAATGAAATATTAAAAAAAGTATTATCTTCCTAAATTTCATCATAATGTAACGCAAATTAAAATATGATATTATTATAAATTTACAACGTTATACCTAGTATAATATTAAAAAAATTTTAAAGAGAAAATATATGATATATAAATAATAATAAAAATTATTTCTGAGTTACATAACATATATAAGTTTAGACGCCCACACCTTATTCTCTCTTGAATACACACATTTGCGCAGTTAGTGTATAAAATAAATAATAATTGTTCATGTAATGTTTGTCATTATAATGATATCATGATCCAATATAAAAAGAACGAAATATCTTGGTAGAAAGAAGAGACGAGAAATATGAACGAAACGCGTGACAGCTGTTACAGCTATGGTAGACATGTGAAAATAAAGATAAACGCCTTTAAGAATGCAAGATTAAAATAGTAAATTTCGCCGTATTTTATCAAACGAATACCGAGGTATTATTATTTAAAGAATTTAAGAAATGTTTCGTTAATCATAAAAATTAATGGAATTACGGTTCATTGTTTATCATTATTATAATATAATTATACCCGTTAAAGTTCCGAAATTGTTCAATACGTCCTGTATATCAGAATATATTATAAATTTACCTTTAATTATTAAACGTTGGCAATAATAATTGATAATTATATTATTGTCTTTTAGCATAATTGAATATTTGACAACGAATAATAATTATATTTTAATTTATTAAATTAATTTCGAAAATGCGTTTTTATATTTGAAAATCACAAAACTGTATTTTTTTTTTTATATAAATTACAATCTTTAACACGTAGCAAATATTATACCAACAAAATATTTTTTATTCTATTGGAATACGTTTAAAAAATATATCGATTCGAAGGACGAAAGAAAACATCAAATTTATTATAAAATATGTACCTCCTATTTATGCGAGCGTAATGAAATTTAACATAATTTTAATTTCGTAAAATATATTTTGAATAGTGATATGATTACTTTATATTGAGTTATACCGTGCAAACATACCAATCTGGGTCAATTTTAATTCTATAAATTTAACGTCAAAATTGTCAAGTCCAACGGCGAACTTAATTTTATCTTTTCGACTAGCTTATGTCATTATAGATTTATCTTATTAAAGGTCCTAGAGGAAATATACACATCGACATATTATTATTATTATTATTATTATTAGGTATTATCTGCAAAAGCTGTTGTTTATGGAATTCGGGTCAACGAGTTATTAAACATAATAATATTATATTATATAACTGCAATACTGTTATCGTGCAAACATAATCTCGCCCAACTGTCGTTTCCCAAGTGCGAAACGATCGGTTTCAGTTCGTAATTTAGGTATAGGTATAATACACGTACAAGAAAGATGAATTTATTTATGACGATTCAATAAACTTTACACGAAATAGTCATCTCGTATACGATATAATTATTATAATTTACCTACGCGTGTTGTTCATATTAATACGCGTTAAACGAAATATTATAAAACGAGTTGATAAAAATAATATTAATGATAACGTTTCGAATATTTATTATGTATTTGTCTCGTCGTATTCAAAACGTTATTCCCTCGTAAAATGTGGGATAAAGGGGTAATAAATAACATTATTAAAATTCATCGTATACAAAAGTACGGACGTTTTTAATCCGACGCATGAACGTATTGATCGTAATTTCAATACGTTAATATTTTTTAAAACATTAAACGAGAAGATTAAAATAATATTTTAACCAAACATAATACGCGTATAAAAAAAACGTACAATAATGATTTTTGTATCTATATATAGAAAAAAAATGCTGATATATTTGTTTTTTTTTTTTTTAAAAAAAGATTGAATTTATAAAAAAAAAAAGAATATATTTTATACAATACGTGCGTTTTGTGCGGGTTTAATACGCGCATTAAGTTATTAACACAAAAACCTTTTCATTATTATATAATATGTTTACATTAGAATACAAATGTGTACAAAACAGAAGTTATTCATCATTTCATGTTATAATAATATTATAAAACTGCAGAATGGAAGAAATCCATGAAATAATAATTAATATTCATCGTACGATATAGATTTTTGAACCGTCGTCAGAGCGAACGGGAAATTTTATTTTTAGACTATATTATGCACATATTATTATTAGTAAATACTCGATGTCCCTTAATGTTTGGATTTGCCAACAATTATTTTTTTCTTCTAAACGGTGAAATTATAACGCGCTTTTGAGTAACACGAAAAACTGAAAAATCTAAACATTTTATCGTATCGATAGTACATAAATTTTTTAAATTTTCATGTTTGCATAATTAATTTTAACTTAAAACAAATTTAATTTATTTACACTACCTATATGATATTATAGTTAGGTAATGTTGAATTTCAATAATAATAAAACAAGTATCTACTGTTCTACTGTGTTAAAATGCATAATATTTATGTCATTTTGAATATTATTAAAATTCCGTTGATCGTTATGTTGTGTAAACATTAATAAATTGTGAATGAAAAAATTGTATTGAGGTATATATATGAAAAAATTGCTCCGAATTCGACAAAACAAATAAACCAGATTGACGTGGCATATGTATAAATTATAGAATTTTCCAAAGGGATTTTCGACATTAATATTATTATTTGCGATGACATGAAAATAATACGTTTTTCCCATCGAATAGTTCATGTCTATTTTTAATTTATATTTCAGTAATAAATTAATAATATTGTTCAAAATGTATTACTTTACATTATGAATTTATAACATAATTTTTACTGTGTAATGTATAAACAAAAGTGATACAATATAAAATTAAGAATTTTAAAATTAATATGCTATTGCCTCGAAAAATATAATGTTATCGCATTCTAAATTTATGTACAAAAAAATAAAAATATAATAATATGTTATTTACGAAGAACAACGTACTATAATATTGTAGTTTGGAACGAGAATATTTTATAAATTTAATAAGACAATTTTGTAACCAGATATTTGTGTATTGGTGATAAACTGATAATGTCAAAACAATTTCTGGCGCTGTTAACTATCTACTAAACAACGAAATCAAGAATAATAATAAGAAACACGAAATATTGATTTTTCTTACATTCGCGTTATTAGACACGTTTAGTACAAGGCGTGTACAATCGAAATAATTACTATAAGGTACTCGTATAATTCAGTTTAATAATAATTTAAAAAATAAAAAGATTATCAATTATTTGAATTCAATTTAAAAAAAAAAAAAACGAAAAATGAAAAATAATCGTAAATATTATTATAACGACACAAATTTATTATTATTATTATTATTATTATTATTATTATTATTATTATTATTATAATTTATAAATAATAATATATTGTTGTTTTAAATAATAATATTCAAGTAGGTATAGCGTAACCCGCTTATAACGAGCTCCGATGGGTATATACGATTTGTTTGTTATTTCCGGTATTGTTTGTTGTACAAATAATCAATTTTACCAAGAGATAACAGTTGTGTTGGGATTTGGTAAATAATTTGTAATGTCCCAAGTTTACATTATAGTTATAGAGTTGTAAAATGTTCAGCGCGATGTGATTATAATATTATTATTATCATCATAGATTTACAAATACAAATTATAACGTATAAATTGGTAATATAAAATACCTACTCGTACAAATTTCGAAGAAAAAACTTTTATCATATTATTATATACCTATTTTATTAAAACGATTAATTTACTTATAATAATTATTAGTTACGCCGTTTTGATTACTAATAATAATTATGCTACTAATATTATAAACGTTTACGTACGAGTAATTTTTAATAGAATTGACGCGTCAAAATGTCAGTGATAAAAGAAAAAAGAAAAGTTATTCGATATACATTATCACTGGAATATCGTCACTACAGAAACGGGAATAAAATCTCATTGGTTTGCTTCATTTTACCATTTATTTTTACTAAAAATCTTTCTTTCTAATAATACTGAAATTATGAAATGGTAAAAAAACTACACGTATTAGTGGGTGTATCTAATCGTTTGATCGTCTAGAATTAAATAGTTACTCGTATTAACAGCTTAAAATATACGTTTTATTATTTAATATACGGCGAATATAAAAAATTGTTTCGAATCCTATTCGTTCCGTATGGGATTATAAATTTAGTTTAGTTAAATTAAATTAAAAAAAAAAAATGTTATCAAAAAAAAAAAAAAAAAAAAATATTCAAAATTAATGGTACAGAAAGATAAGAAATATATATTATCCCTAACAAACACCTCTCATGGAGAAATTTTGCGAAGTTATTTTTGATAAGACATAATGAGAAAAATAGTACCTACCGTTATATTATTATCGATTTATTATAATAAAAATGAATAAAATTTAAAATTTAAGTTACATTAGATTATGGGTTCAAAGAGGAAGAAATGGAAAACGGCTGATGTAGGGCTGATTATAATACGAGTCTGAATGGCCTCGTCGATGGGACGTCGGGAAAAAGATAATAATATTACGGAATGCTGCGGAAACGTTGTTAATGGAAGTCATACCGCAGAACAGCCGAATACAAGGAGAAAAAGAAGCGTAATATAGAAATTCTTAGAAGGTTTAAGTAACCGAGGTATAGAGCCTTTCAAAAAATTCTTCCGTTTTAATATATTCATTTTTTTTTTTTTTTTTTTTTTTTACGCGAGTCGAAATATAAAATATGATGGAGTGAAATTAGTTTGGGCTGAGTTATTATCACTCTAAAAAAAAAAAAAAAAAAGAGAAAAGATATTATCAACGTGTCTCGTTTTACATATTATAACGTTTTAAGTCGTATTTAATCACTATTCGATTTTAGTTAAACCTAACACTTTATATTTTACTCTTCTCGTGTTTTCGTATACGATCTGCAGACACGAATACGCGAGCGAGAAATATCCGAAACGGCATGATCCCTTTGCGATACAATTATTCGGAATTTTCGACTCTCGCCGTCTATCTCCCGACGGATTTCATGTCATTCCCGTTGTCGTTATTATTACGTTAATGTAGTTATATATATTTTTGTTTCTGCTTATAATATAACGAAATACGCACAAAACACAATAATATAATAATAATAATACACACCTACGCATACAGTGTTGCCAATCACTGTCAAAACGTCCGAGATTTGTCACACTGCAATCGCGTCGTTAGAATATTATACGTCCGTGTATATTATAATAATAATAATTATATTTAAATATTCTGCCTTGACAGTATTATAATATTATTATAATAGGACAGAGGCATAGTTTTATTTAAATTGCAATACAACGCCCCGAACCCTTTCGCAAACTTATAATAATAATTATTATAATTCATCGTTGCCTACCTTATCTCGGATTTCTTGTCTCATTTTCTCCCGTTCCTCTTCCATCTTGCGGTGTTTCTCTTTGCGTCTCTCTTCGGCCTCGCGAATCGCCTCCAACCGTTCTCGTTCCGCCTCCGCGTTTTTCTCTTTGTCTTCGGCCGATTCACCGCCATCGCCAACTGCCCCTGTTTGTAAAACACATTCGATGAATATTATAAAATTACATTTTAATATTATTCATTTTTTTTTTTTTTTATATAATATTATTATATGTAATATTAAATACTTAAAATGATTTTACGTTCATAAAATAATTATTTTTTTTCGTCTTCTTTTAACTATACGCTACACGCATTAAAAATCGAACCTAAGACCTAACCTAATCTCGACCGAATTCGAGTGTAATAATTGGCCATTTCATACAAATATTATGTAAGTTTAATTGTGAAAATAATTCAACAATTATTATTATTTTTATGTAGGTATAGTTTGATATTTCAATAAGTTAACCTATTTCCAAGTAAATTACAAGGATATTGTGCATGGGCGTATTTAAGGGTGGGCTAGGGGGGCTTAGCCCCCAGTGTGTTGTTTAAGCCCCCTTCGTCAAAATAAATGTGATTCTATATAAATGTTTTATATTTTCAATTACAATGTAATTTAGATTTTGATTTGAAAACTGTGGATTAATTATACCATATTATATTTATAATTAATTTTTTTATTGTACCTACCTATAATTATTTTATTATTTGAAATTTTTTTATACATTTTACAATATATTATCACTAAAAGTTATAGTAAAAAAATTTTTTTCGGGCTATAGCCCCCTAGCCCCCCCTGTATTGTAACTCTAAATACGCCCATGATATTGCGAAATGTTTAGAATATTAATATCCATAATAATTAGTAATAATTGTTATTATTATACGTTTATAAATCGAATCGAATTATTATATTTGATTATGGTGTACTGGAAAAGAGTTTAATCGCGTTAATGGCTTAAACTATATATTTGAATATACATTTTTATGTACATTATTTTACGGTTTTTTTATTATTCGAATAAATAATTTTTTAATTTAATTTTAACGCGTATAAAAAATACGTTACAATAAACAACAAGACATAATAATATTATGCGAGAAGAGTGATGAAAATAATACTTTTTAGAAATGTATTATATTAGTACTATAAATACGCCATAGGTAGAACGAAAGTAATGAGAAAAATATAAAATTTTATTAGAAAATTAAATTTGTAACGTCGTTTTCATAACATTAATCTTGAAATAAAAAAATAATACATCGTTCATGCGAAAAACAAATTTTATATAATAATAATATTAATTAAAATTGTAATAAAACTAAACGTGTATTTAATGCTAAGGCGGTTATTTTTTTTTGTGAAAAATATTAATAGCAAAGCATTCGTTATAACAAAACGTGTATATATAATAAACACGTTTATTAACGCTTTAATGATAATAATGAAAAAAAAAAATCATGAGTAACTCGTCAGAGAATTGGGGTTTCTATTTTTTGTTTCCCACGAACGAAGGGAGAGAATAAGGGACCGTATTATTTCACGCGTAAATATTATAATATTTTTTATAGAAATGTTTTAATATTATCATAAAAAAAAGATCAAAATTTTACGAAAAAAATAAAAAATAAATGTAAAAATCCCCATTTATATTTTATAATATATTTTAAAACGTTGATCTCCGAGAAACCTTCTAAAAGAATACACGTTTAAAATTAAAATATCATAATAAATATAATAATTCAAAACGTTTCAAATCGATTGGTTAGAAATTAGAATATGCATTTGACATGATAATATAACATATTATACGTATAAGTCAACATGAAACAAGGTATATTATTATACTTCTCTCCCTCCGTTCCATTTGTTTTATCATCATCGAAATAGGCGTAATATAATCAAAATAATTCGTGATCGATTTCACATTGCCCAGATTTATACAACGATTTTCCTAGTTGCACGATCCTTCAATTTAATTTAATGCACAATGGTTGTATTATAATATGATATACTCGCGATAATAATATTATACAATATCATATTGTGCATTTGGGCTCGTGTACGCAACGAGGTGAATCACTCATCGTGAATGCACGGACGGAGAATATTAAAATATTATTAACGGTGCAGTAACCATTCGTTTTATCGCACACGAGAATAGTGTTATAACAATAATAATAATAATAATAATAATAATAATAATAATAATAATAATAATAATAATAATAATAATAATAATTTCGAAAATAATTTTATTCCTTATATTGTTTTTGTCGGAGACATTATAACAAGGCAATTATATTAAAAAAAATTACACGACAATGTATAAAAAATAAAATAAAATAAATAGAAGGCAAAAATACAATGTTAAACAATAATGCTTAAATATTAAGAAGCCAGTAGATAGAACGAAAATAATAATATTATTATTGAGAGTTTCGAATTTATAAAAATGAAACTGCATAATATTATTATACATATTGAACTCGTCTGGATGTTATCGAATTTTTTCCATTTTTCGTACGATTTTTTTTTTTATTAGTTAATAAAATATTATATTAAAATACGACCATAAAGGTTTTCTCTTTCATTTTTTCATTTTAAACGAAACTACAAGGACAATATTCAATAACATCAAAAACAATAACGAATAACGATCAAGTTTTAATTTATAAATACAAACAAATTATTATTATTATCATTCGATTATAATATTATACCCACATAATAATGCAATTATTATTATATCGTTATTTATTTAATAATATTTCACTTTGTCAATATTATACAATACGATATTGACTCCGTTAATATTTTCTTTTTTTAACACTCATTAATAAAAAGTTATATAAATGTTTTTGCGACATTGAATTTCATAAATAATTCTTTGGATTCTTTACTTACGAAGAACTTTATTCACTCCCAACAATCTAACACTTTATCCAATTAACTGTGTGCACCCGTATGCTGATATTCTTCAATATTATATAAACTATAATATAGATAAGATATAAATCGGCTCGGATTAATATTGCAAGAATGCGATTTTATCTATCGTGGACGGACGTCGATACTCCTGTACCCTGATTTATTTTCAACGTTCTATGCGCGATAATTTTTAATATCCAAGTAAGTATAACTATTTATTTATAATAAATGAATCCTGTAGCCATCAAGATAATAAATTTAAATGATAAAAAAAAAAGTAAGTACTCGTATAATATATTGCTATACGATAACATGATTTTTCGACGATTCGAAAGATATACTTTTTTTTATGATTATTATTATTTTTTATTCGATAAATAACGACGAGCGAATGAAAGATTATAAAAAAAAACTCTAAACGCGGTCGTATTGCTTCGGGTTACATTAGGTTAGGTTAGATTGAAAATCACAATTACCGCGGTTGGATATTTATGCGAATACTCGAAATAACCACGTTTGATAATTATTTGAATTAACATTTACGAAGCCGCACATGAATTATATTATCAGTTTCAGGGCTGCATTATTATACTCGCGGATGACGTATCCTGCATAATTTTTGACAGACCGACATGACGAGTATTCGTATTCGTTTCACTCGATTGGATGATATCAAACGAAAATTCGAACCTTGGTTACGGGTATCAAAGGAAATTACTATCGGATTATAATTATTAATGGTGAAATTCCGTTAAACGCACGAGCATACCTACGTAGGTATAATAATACATTGTCGTACGTGCGACTTACGCTGTCGAATCATGGAAAAAGAAAAATGAAAAATCACGACTCGTTTTCGCGCGAAATCTCATCTCATGGACCGGATATTTAATAATTCGACGACGGATAGAAGTTTCTATATAGTGAAAACGCTTTATCGCCGACGGTCATGTCATGTAATATATTTTATTATTTATCGATTAACAGCGTCGTTCACTCGTAAATTAAATATTGAAAAATATTTTAAAAATTTTATTTGAAAATAATATTACATGTTATATTTCTGCGATCCGCTAACTCTAAACGTGTGAAAAACGCGAAAAAATTTAATATAATTATGAGCATTAAACCTATAAAACGGAATGAATTGTAATGCGCACTGAACTCGAGGGACCGACGATTTCCCCGATTTCGTGTCATAATATTATTTATTATTACGAATAAGTCGTATTTTTCCAAGTCTATACGTTTTGAATGTCAATTTTTAGAATGAGTTTCAATTATTATATTGTTTTTTTTTTTTTTTTTTTTTTTGTTATCCTCTCTGTATAGAAATAAACTCGACACGAATTCTTCGGCGGTTGGGTTTCTGAGTAAATAATTTTCCCCGACACAAAGAAATAGTATTAGCAGTGAAATTACGTTTTCAAAAACAATTCACGTGGTTGTCAACTTTGAAATTGCGCGCTCCGAAAACGTCGTACTCGAATCGGGTCGTAAAACGAAATCCGTTTTTCGTATTTTCTCGCGACAATAATACATAGTAATACAGTATACACATTACGCATTTTAATCTGAAAATATTGTGTCGATCATATTATGTAGGTACTTTCAGTAATTTCACGCGAGTGCACTATTACGAATAATGTTCCGACGAATGTTGTCAAAAACAAAACTGATCGATTTTGATTTATTTTCTCGTTTCTGTTCACGTCCTTCTGATGGAATTAAATTCATCAAACAATACGAATTTAAAACGATACTACAGCTTGAAAAAGATACGAACAAATAAATTAAACGTCGAAATCTATTTCGTTTTTACGATCTGACGTTATATTAAGCAGAATGGATGTTATATCGTAACGAATCGATACGACGTTGCAGGAATTATATTATTGTATAAATTATAGACGAATTGTTATTCTTATGTTGCGTGGAACACGACACGATGCGATTACCATATTTACTGCAAATATTATTTTGTAGCTTTTACGCACGAAGTACAACTGAAATCAAAAAATGTTTTAGGTTAGGTCTCAAAAACCGAGCGTGTAGTGAGAGAATCGGACGAGTTTAAAGTATGGAGGTATAGAATTAAAAGGATGTATACGTTATATACGTATATTAATATGAACACGAGGTGGTGGCCGCCATTAAATAATTTACACTCGTTGAGAAAGACGTCAATAAATCGGTCGTAACTACCTGTTTATTGTATTTTATTTTGACCGATTTTTATTTTATCATCTTTTTTAACGTACATTTTCCTATATATATAAATATACTTATTCGTGTGGACGTCATCGGATAGCTGCAACAGTCTGCAGCGTCGGTCATCAATCATCAGAAACTTTTAGGGTAAAGCGAAATCTTTTTTTTATCCAGAAATTAGTTCGTCGGGCGATCGTAGTTGTTTCATCGAACGTCGTAATAATAACCGCGGATGGAAACGGAAGACATTTTGTACATTGTACATTTGAGTTTTTTTTTTTATATTGAATCGAACAAGAAGAAATTATTCTTGCGACTTCTTGTGCTCGAATGCGTTTTATTCACGTTATTGATGCAATGCGTCGAGTATTACGCAAAATTATATTATTATACTTATATTCACTAATAAATAAATACCCAAGTCCACAAAAAAATTTACTTTATTATTTTAGTAAATACGTATTTCGACCACAACGTTATCATCTTCATAGAAACATAGACTGTTGGATCATAGATCATTCCCTAGCTACTTGCCCTTAAATACTAGTGGTCTTGCACTTGTAAGTCATGAGTCGTGTGACTCATTCGTCCGTGTCGTATATTATAATAGTTTTTTTATAATAGTTTTAGTAAACAATTTTGTAAAGGACTTAAATCCCAATTTAATAAATTATTTTTGTTTTTTACCATTTCAATTGCTTCCCTAATATTTAGTTCTTGTTTCTTATAGTTATTAAAAAATACTTATGTACGTCTAATATATCGCATTATTATGTTATTTGATGGTCGTTCGCGGTATATAAGCGATTCGATGGGAATTAATAATTATCACATACCTAATGATATGTATACAGGCGGATCGGAAAATTATAGATTACGAAAAACGGTTTATGGAAAATCGTCATTTTTTCCACACAATACAATCCGATCATCCTGTATGTCGCGGCCGTCGAGAAAAAGTTTCGTTTTCGACGAAACTTTGTTCATTAGGAAACGCGGTCCCGGACCGCCGACCACGCCGCGGTCCGTATTATAAAATAATACGCTTCCGGCGTTTGTATCTGGCGTGCGATTTTGCGCGACGAAATTACGACCTTACAATGCACCGCGGACTTTGCGAGGAAAAACTTTTTTTTAAGTCCACGCGTTTTTCGTCGTTGTCGATTCGACGCGAAAAACGTGACACCGTCACCCATATAAAACTATAATACACAGAGCACTCCAGAGAGCGTCCAAAGACGTTATAATATTATTATATTATGTACCGCTGTTCTATATAGTATACCTATTTCATCCCGCACGACTCAAAATATCTGCGATCGGTATTACGAATAGTCGCTGCGAAAAACAAAAATCGCTTCGACGAATGTAATATAATATTATTTACATTTCTCGGGACGCGCGAAATACGACCAAAATATTTAATATTGTTTATTTTTTCCTTCGAACCGTTTTGTAAAACACGGACGTCGTCTGCAGGAGTGTTATCCACTTATTACATTTCCATAATATAATATAACGTTATTTATTGGCGTAAATGTACCATTAGGAACGGTGACGAACGATATTGGGATTCGAGGGGGTTAAAAAATAACCTCTGAATCGAATCGTAAACACTATGAACTCGTAGAGTAATATGGACAAAGCGTGTGTGTATTACGAGTACCTGCATCAGACAAATTACGAGATTTTCGATGTGAGAAAAACATATTACGAACAAAATATATAAATAATATTATACGAACTGAGCGGAAACTTTGAGCGTATAGACACGTAGACGGAGGATGAAAACTTTTACCGTAGTCTTTCGCAAAGTCGTAACGCGTACATTATATAATGTATAGCTATTTATAGCGACTAATAAGCTTAATCCCTGGGGTGCGTTATTATTATTTCGTTCGTTTCGTTCGATAATTGATATCGAATATCAAAAAAATAATAATACAACAATCGATCGGTTACGATTGAATCGGTACGTCGTTTCCATCGTATACTATATAATAATAATAATAGTAATAATATTATATAAATTACGATTTCGTCGTGTTACGAGTATAATAAAAATGTCATCGTACTAGCGTAATATCATTATTATATATTATATTATAATAAACGCTCGCCTATATAATATTAATATATATATATACAATATAATGCGTGTTGTATATTATATAGTCTTGTACCGCGGTATAATAATAATAATAATATGGTTTATACCATAGTCGACTATATCTCGTCGTACATATTATTATTATTATTATTATTATATTACGATGGCGGTACGACGCGCGCGGTATGCGACGACTATAACGCGCCGGATGCGTTTCCGGACATTTTTCCTCGTTATTATATTATTATGAAATTCTCCTCGCTCCGCGGATACGTGCGGTTTCCAAAACTCACGGGAGGCGTTATCGAATTCCTGATGGTTTTTCTCTCGCGTTTATTAAATTTTATCCGTTATTTAGCAAAAAAAAAAAAAAAAAAATATTATATTATATATAATAATATCTGAACTCGCAAACGGTTTTTTTTTTTTGCGTTCTATATACATTCTCCTGGTGCTCGAGACTCGATAATTATTATTAAAAAAAAAATAAAAATAAATAAACGATAACGGTTTAACCGCACAATGCGTTTTAACCGTTTTGAGAGATTTATCGAATATTCACCGCAAACGAGCATTATTATAATATTAAACTATTTACTATTAATATTATTATTATACCTGTCTGGGTAATATATTGTTTAAACGCGCCGAAGGGTTGACGCGGAGGAGTAACGTCGCGAACGATTGTCGTCTTTTCCAGTCCATAGACTCGCGCCGAAGACCCGTCGAAAGTGATAAAGCGACGGTATGTTATGTGTACGAGTACACGATTCCTTCTGGTTTCCGGTTTGGTCATGCAGAATACGAAATCTTCCGGTCCCAGATAAAATATGGCCGCAACGCGAAAAACACCATTCCACGAACTCTACAAAAACTCGAGGGATGAACGGTCTCTCTCAAAATAAAAACACATACCTATACGTCGTATTATATTTCGTCGCGAATCCCAAACGACGTTAATTTTTATTTTTATTATTATGACCAGGATTTTAACGCAAAGTGCATTTTTTGGGGTTTTTTTTTTTTTTTTTTTTTTTGGACACTCTGTAGCCTGTAGGGACAGATAATAATTATTCATTCGTTTAGTTAGTAATTTAATATTTTATGAAAAAAGAATTCGAGCGAAATTTTAATCTTATATTTTTGTTTTAGTACTTTTAGGTCATTTTATAAATCCTTTTCGGACGACGCTTTAATATTTTAAAATATTGTTTTTTATGCGATAGAATTCTTCGATTTAATTTTTTTTTTTTGAAATATAATAAAAAGTATATTTTTCACGTAACAAAATACATTATTGTGTTTTATTTAAACGACACCGTATGCAGTATTTTTTCGAGAAATCGTATTTTATTAAAAGAAAAAAAAATAGACGATAATAAAGTCCAAATGACAAATTATAACACTTACAATTTTTTAATATGACCGCTTAATTAGTTTTTGAAATAACATTGCCTATCAAAATATCGGAGTAATCATTAAACGTAATGGACCGTAGGTAGTGTAAATTGGTTCAAATAAATTGGTTTTTGATTCGCATTCGATGGCTACTTGGCTAAATGAATTTGCTTTGAAGAAATAAAAAAAAATTCAATTTTTAGAAAAATATTATAAATACTTAAACTTAGTGACTCGGAATTGGAAAAAGTGAGGACATCATCACGATATTTTTTCGTTAAAAGAAAAATCATATATTATATTATATAGGTGTGTGTGTTTTTTTTTTTTTTTTGTTCAGTGGCCTAAAAATAATTCATATTTCTCTCGGTCTGCACATAATTATTACGCTATTGTTTCTTTCTCGCTCGTTTTTTTTCTTTTTTTTTTTTTTATCCTGACCGATACGATGAACCTGATGACGTTTTTTTTTCAGTCCAATGTGCACACTCGAACGAACTCGTTACTCGTTCAATAAACAATCGCGAAAAGAGGACGAAGACGGACGAAAATAGCAAGTGATATTATTATAATATTAAAGGCGCGCGTTCGGCTGACTGTGAATTATTCTGACGACAAAATTAATTTCGTGTCCGTAAATTAGTCCGCAGAAAAAAAATTATTTACGAAACGGCTCGAATGAGTTTCCGTTCCATCTGCATTTTACAACGATCCTCGAGGGCAAAACGCAATAGTCGATATTCGTTTCGATTAGTAAAACGAACCGACGAATAATCTTGTCGGCTCTTCGGGCTCATAATATTTTGTCGCGCGTCGATTTAAACAATTTTTCCCGTCCGACGATTTCAATAAAATATTTTAATAATAATAATAAACGGGGGCACGGCGTGTAATAATTATTTTTATGCCCTCGGATATTGCTCGATTTTCGTTTTATTCTTTTCACGGATCTCACGTATTAAGCCGCCATTTTAAAACTAATATATTTTCAAAAACCGATATTTATTTTTTTTCCCAGTTAACATGATTTAACGAAAAAATTCCCGTGCGTAGCGAAAAGTAATCGTTTTTTTTTTATTTTATCTTATAGTGTCTTATATATGAAGTATTTCCCTACAATAATATTGTATAAATTAAAAATTCGTTTCACTTGTACCCAGGAGGATCTAGAGGTCATCCAAGGAGGGCGAATTTTAAAAATATTTAATTCTTTAAAAGTATAAGATTCTGAGCGAAGCGAAAAATGTATTGGTTTTACAGTGATGTGTGTCTTTTTTTGTTTATTTGTTTTTCTATGTTTCTTTTATCTTTTATGCCTAAAGACACTTTTACTATCCGAAATAATGCTCCAATTTTCACGAACATCATATGTTTCTAGCAAAGTTGGTACTTTATTTAGGTAATTTTTCGAATATTTCAAAATTCACTCATGTATGAGAGAAAAAACGGTATTTTTCACGAAAACTGAAATTTCGACGAATTTGATTTCAATATTTCACGATAACTCAGACAATTTTGAAATTGCAGGAGCCTTTTTTAAATTAAAATTTTTATAATTTAAAACCAATATAAATAATAATCTATAATATTCTATCTATGATTTATGATACCTATATCTTAAATCATGATTCTACTACATTAATATCAATAAAACATAAAAAAAACCTAGGTCTAAGTGGGGTGATCGCCCTATCGCCCCCTCAAATCCGCCACTGCTTGTATATACTATATATTGTAAATATACCTACCTATTTTGCCAAATCTTTATTATTATCATACTGTTTTGTTGAGGTATAATATTTTATCAACGGTGTTATTAAAATATTTCAGTTTTACACGTTCATAAAAAGTTATTCCAACGTGTACTAAAATTTTTTCTAAATTTTACTGTCCGCGTATATCACGCGCAGTACATTGTTAAAATAATAATATAAAAATAACGCGCGTTTCTTGTACGATGAATATAATATAGGTATAATAATAATTTAATTTATTATACGCGAACAATAGAGAATTTTAATTTTAATTTCGAAATATAAAACCGTAGTAAATGGCGAAAAAAGAAATGTAAATCGTAGAAAACATTGTTGGCAAACAAAATATGTAAATTTTACGTTTATATAATACGAGTATAATATAAAACCCTCGACCGCCGATCACCGTTGGAGTCTCGAGGCAGTAAATATTTTATGCGCTTAGATGCAAATTTAGTACGTTTACCCGCGGTCGTACGTCAAAAGTCCGTTCGGACGAAACCGCCTGTCAGAAGACCGAATTTGTTGGCACGCGGAAAGTTTATTTTATTATTCTATTATTATAACACGCGCGTTATTACGCAGTGTTGCAAACTGTATATTATGATAAAAATGTTATGTTTTCCAAAAAAACTTAAAGGTAACTGCCCCGATGGATGTGTAAAATATATCGCGCTTATACTTGTTTTTTTTTTTTTTTTTTTCGTAAATATAATAATAAATTTCGGCGGAACGAGACGTGGAAATTATGTCGAGATCGAAGAGACGAGATAACTTCTCAGACTTTTAGTCCTTGTTCGAGAGCAAAAGAATAATAATAAAGACTAAAAAAGAACATTCGCGCGCGTGTAATATCGCGTGATCCCTTTTTCTTGTTTTCGGTTTTCATTTTGAAACGATAATACCATAATCATCGTGTCGCTGCTCCCGAGTTCGTGTGTTGAACTTTTTTTTTTTCAAAGTTATTTTATATAAAATAATAATAAATATTATATTATTATATACAGTGTATAATATTCTGTATAGTGTGAAACGCGCGTTCTTCATAGTGGATTTTCGTGACACATTACACGCGGTTTCAAAGTGGTCCAAACCACTATAAACGCATTACGCATAACCGCGGTAATATTATTATTAATAATAACGAAAGAAGATTTTCTCGTGATAAGATAGTAGAGACCGAGTTAAAAAAAAAAAAAAAGAAAAAAAGAAACGAAAACAAAAACATAAAAGGGACGCGAGAAATGGAAAAACTGAGATGAAAAAATAAAACTGGGAACACACCGCGCACGCGCGCAAAAGTGCGGAGAGTGTACCTACCTATTAATGGGGAGAATGGGAAAGACCGAGTTGGCTTTACGATATATAAAACCATTACGCGTTTAACTGACATACTTTTTACGAGTAATAATAAATAATGAAAAACAGAAGAGAAAAAAACTCACAAAAAAAAAAAAAAAAATTATAACCGCGAAAAACTTCGGCTTTGTCCGTCATTCGGCGTTTCACGTTTGCCGTAGAAACGAAAAAGTTAAATAACTGCCTTTATTATTATTATTATTATTATTATTATTCTTATTATTATTATTATTATTATTATTATTATTATTATTATTATTATTATTATTATTATTCTCATTATTATTATTTTCATTAAACCTAGTCCGAGTATGTGCGTACGCAGAAAAACGGAAGTGCTGAGCTCGTAAGACAATGTGTAATTATATTATTATAAATTTATAATATGTTAGCTAGACATTTATTAATATTAATATTTATCATAATTTTATGTTTTAATATTACGTCGGTATTAAAAGTTTAAACAAGCATACATACTCGTATTATATTAAAAATAATAATAATATGAAACATGAAACTATAATTATTATTTTATGTCGTACAGAAAAACGTTGGAAACGTTCCGCCCCGTAGAGAAACACTCTTTGAAATACTTATACCAACTACCAAGTACCGATTCCATAGAACTATATAATAATATGTCAACGCGTATAATATTTCCTCTATACTTTTATCCCTCCGACATTTAAAATCACGAGCAATTCGGAAAATATGAATTTATCGTTATACTTAGATTCTTTGTTTTTGTGGTTTTTTTTTTACACGTCGCGACAAACGACATGAACTAAACCTTTCACGGTATTTATTGTTATATCCGCCTTTATTAAATCGTACGAGGAAAAATCGACATTATAAAAAAATATAAATAATAATTTTTTTTTTCTATCGTAACTTCCATGAGTATTTCGCCGCCCGTTATTTCATTAAAAACTGGTAAAATAATATTAAATCGAATATATCATACAAAATGTTACAATATTTAAATAAGATAATTTTTATCAATATTATAATTATGATAATAGTATAGAAATAGACTAACCGGAGGATGTCTGACAGCGGTCGTGTGCGCCGGCGAAACTCTACTGGATTTCGGAAAACGTTTAACGCGACACGACGTACTTCCGCCGGTCACGCGCGCACTGGAACAATCGGCACGGTCGGGTCCTAACTTATATACCGTGTTTTGAGCGAGCACCCCGTCTACTGCAGGCGATCAGCTGTTTCGCTGGCTACCACCCCGTTTGCTTCTTCATCGCAAGGACGTTGTATATATACCATATACGCATATATCTGTGGCTTGATGCGAGGAATTTGATGAAGTCGCGGTCTCATTCGAAAAATTCCATTTCATTTCGTTAATACGCGCTTCGTGTCAATGGCCCGTTGCGTGGTCTTATAGATTAAATGCAGCGAACAATTTATTATGAATTCTAACAAAGAAATCCGGACGTTTTATAAAACTATTTAATTAATTTTAAATCGACCGATTTTATTTTCCATTTTCCTTCAGTTTTGACTTCTCGCGCCAAGCCCGTTTTATTTATATTTCGCACAAACACGACGATAGCTGCGATATCACGATAAATATAAAATTTAATAATTAATATTATATTATACTGTTCACTCGTCGAGAAAGAGAATATAATAGAATTTCCCGGATTTTTCTCCCCGAACACAATACGAAATTTTATATTTACGAAACTACCTATATATTATTATTATTATTGTTTTCCTGAAAATTCTCTATAGAACGCGAGGAAGACGTCTTTGGGACTTGGATACCTATAAACTGCTAAACGAATAAAACGAGGCGTAACGGGAAATCGAACGGCAACGAGGTGAAAAAACCATCAAAGGAAACTGCACAAGTTGTGTAGTATTATTCCGATACGACCAAAAGAAATGCGTAGAATCCATTATTACGAGAACAAAGAAAAACTGAGGTAACTGATCTTCTGAACGTCCTCCGCCTAAACGCCAACTATCGTTTTTTTTTTCAATTTTACGACACTTCAGTTTTATTGTACGAGTTGT
>JAIUCT010009094.1:0-15131 GCA_021307375.1 Tetraneura akinire | reverse complement strand
TAATAATAATAATAATAATAATAATAATAATAATAATAATAATAATACGCGAATTATTATCATAACGACATTTTACCGTAGTCGAAAAACACAATATTATATTTATATTATTATAATAATATATATACGCAAACGAAGATCGGTCGCGAGTGTGTGTCTGATGCGACCGCGGTATACGGCATACATTATTTACGTAGACATAATATTGACAACGTGCGTTGAATATTATTATACGCGGAATTCGTAATGTCTCTTATCGATCCGGTCACCGCTGTAAACATAAAGCTCTAAAAATGTCTTGTCCCTAAGTCGTCTTTTTTGCGTATAACATAATAAGATATAATATTATAATATATATTTTATTTATATCCCGCAAAAACAACGGCGGAAAAAATCTGTAAAAACACGTGGTAGTTGTGTACCGTGACTATAAGAGAGAGAGAGAAAAAGAGAGAGAGACAACGAAAATTACCCCTCTGTTCGTGGCGTCAGAAATGCGACCATAACGTCATATTTTTATACCTAGGTATATAAAACGTGCGAAATCGTGTCTTCGTTTTAGACTTCACCTTTTCTTTCGACCGGGAAGGTCCCGTATGAATATAATACACTATAATATTATACTATACGTCTTCAACGTTATATTATTTAATGTCAAACGACGACGAGACACATTTAAATAATTTCAATACATTGCACGTTCGTTTCTCTTCGGCGATGACGATATTATAATAATTTATTATTGATCCTCGTCGTTCGGCGTGATCGAACGAGTATATAATATGTGTATATAGACATAATATAGTTGATACACATGCGTACTTTTATCTTGTCATATAATATACAATATATGATTTACATATTATATTATATTTATGTATAATATGTATACTAGGTAATTCTATATTATTCGACGTGACGAATTTTGAAAAATTTTCCGAGAGGGTGTCTTAAAAAAATATTTCTTATTTCACATTCAAAACGTAAACTTTCACACTATCGTAATACACTGATGTTTAAAATTGTATATTATTGATAAATAAAAAAGGAATTTAAAATATTAACGATTTCGTGCTAGATTCGATTCTTTATATTATATTATTTTGACGAGTTTACAAAATATTTTATTATTTATTTGTACAAGAACATAAACACTTAATATTAACGAATACGACATATACGAATAAAAACAAAATGAACGACACTGTAATATTATAATATTACTGAAAATATATACTATGCTCTAAGAAGAGGTACCAAACGAATCGTGAGAAATATACTATTAAGTATTCAGGCTCCTCTGATACAATTTTTGGCCTCCAACGATGTACGAAAATATGGTACCCACCTAATTTTTTTTTTAAATTTTTTTCTCACAAAATATTAACTAACCAAATTAAAATGATTCAAATGTAGAGTATTAAATTCTAGTATCGTAGAACTTAGAATACAATAACTGTGGACATTTATGATAGTCTATATATTATGATTGACATAATAAATAATTGATTAAATTAATATATAAATGTCAAAATTATGAAAAATGAATATTTTCATTAAGTTTATTGACAAAATGTTAATGAATATACCTATCAGTGGCGTGTTGAACTATTTTTGGTGAAGAGTAATGATTAATTTTAGAGGGTATAGTCCCCAATCAAAAATGAAATCCCAAAAAGACTATATCTGACTACATTAAAAATTTACGTTATTTTTTACAAACTTCAATAAAATTTAAATAAAGTATTTTTTTTCTTGTAAAATAAAATAATATAAAATATTTTGAAAAAAATTGATATTTTAAAGGTATTTAAAGGTTTTTAAATGATGTGCATTTTTTTTTTTTTATTTGTATGCAGACATATTTATTCCCAGAAAAATGATTCGATTACCACAAATATCATATGATTCCGACAAAGAATTTTATCTATTTTGTACTTTATTTGTTTATTTAGGTCAAATTGTATAAGGTTTTACTTTTCTATATAGGTTAAGGAGGGAGTTTAGTCGAAAATATTATGAAAGAAAATCAGCTGGGGCTCTAGCACCCCCTAGTACCTGTGTACGTTGTACCATTCACTTCCGTCGTTAATATTATTCTATGCAATATATAACTTTAGCTTAATTCATTATTTTGTTATCTCGATTTTCTATAATAATAATTATCGTATAGATTAAATACTTATACCGTGGTCGGTTTTAATTTATAATGAAATCAATCTCCTATAATATAATAATATTAGACACATTACTATAACTATATTATAACTTATTATAAGTATTCATTATGATATAATAATCTATACGTATAATGTTTATTTATAATGAATTATAATACTAAATACATAAGTATATAAAATACAACTATCGATCAATAATAACTAAACATACACTTCATCCAAACCAGGCGCGCACTCAGGATTTTTGTTTGGATGAGGCTTAATATTTTTCGTAAATATAATAACTTTGTACGAACGTTTATAATAATAATTAATATCTTTAATACCTATACATACTGCAATATATTATATACTAATGCAATACAATTTATGTTATTTTATATTTCATATTTTCATTTATCCTAGTCGATAATAATATTGTCGATAAAAATATCGACCGTAAAAGAACACATAATGGCAATGTTTAATATAACTATTAAAATGAAAGAAATAATTTTTTTGGAGGGGGGAAAATATTTCTATTATATTATTTTCTACCCCAAAGCCCCCCTTGAGTTCGCCACCGATCCAAACACATATTCAGCCCCGAACCTAACTACCCACCCATTTTAATTTGCTACTAAAAAGTGCTAGATATAGCGATTTATATAATAATTATAAATGTTTAAATATAGCATTTAACGACATAATACGATCATAATAATATTAATATATTAACAATGAGATAAAAACACCTGTGTAGGTATTCGCTAAACAATCATTTATTTTTCTCTTACCAACAACAACGAATTATTTTTTTTATTTTACGAGAATTCGATATTAATATTATGTCATTTTATTCATAGCAAAGTGATGTTTTTATTTATCATTCATTTTTACACGGGCCACAGGACCTTAGATCTCAGTGACTCTCTGGTGGGGGCAATGACTCTTATAAAATTTAAACTTTTCATTAATAAAATCGTCTCTTTCTTATCGCGCATCCGGATTAATATAATATTATAAAAGTTGTTAAATTCCCAAGTCTATCTCAAATTTGCATTAATGATATTACGTAGGTATTATAGCGGTAACTTTGATCTATACGTTAAGTTAATTTTTTTCAATTTAAAATATTATAATACGAATATTCTTAAAATCAATATTATGTAGTTAATCATAATTCATAGGAATTTATAAATATTATTAATGTTTATATTAAAGACTGAAATCGTTGTAAAATATATTATTATTTTTCTCGTAATTAATACTTGAAAGGCTTATAAAAAATATTATGATTACAGATTTTTTATTATTTAAAGTGAATTGTTTAATACACAGTCGAATGAGCATAATATTAATAAGCTATTATTAATATTCTCAGTTGGTGTGCTGAAAATTGAAATGTAAAAAATGTAAAAATTGTAAAACTTTTATTTTTTATTCAAATAGTGCAAACGTTAATTGTTGAACTTTTTTAAATAATAACTTCTATATTATATATATATATATATATATATATACAAATAAATTATAAATATAGAAATAAATAAATTTGATATATAAAAACTTGCAAAGTAGGTACTTATTCGCAAACGTATTTTAAATACTTGTATTTAATACTACACAGAACTTTAGAAATAATTTTGAAGAAATATAAAATAAAAATGACCTCAATTACCCGTCAACTAAATCTAAACTAAATCTTTTAAGTAATAACAATTTAACAATCGAAATGATAAATATAATAAAATAATAAAAAAATATTTAAAAAAAGATACCCACACCGCTCTTCGTAAATTGCGTTAAATATCTCTGACCAGCTTTATTAATACAGACTTGGATAAATAGAAAAAATGTTCAATATTCGCATTATAAATTATTTTTAATTTTTACATATTATATTTGAGTAACAGGGATGTGTTGTTAAATAAAGTCTATATAGAGTATAAGTCATATTTCTCTCAAAATAACATTTAAAAAATTGTCTTGAAATTATTATATTATACGTATACCTATATTTACATATTATATGTTCTTTTTTTATTTCTATTTAATCACTTACTTTTAATTATAAATAAAATAAAATAATTGTAATACATTAAAATTACATTTATATTTTTATTTAAATATAACAAATTTATAAAATATAAATATTTTTAATTTTAAGCACATAATTTTTTATTTACCCGAAAAAATTATTAATGTTGTTATACATTCCATATGACCCTATACTTATAAAATTATTTTTTATATCGCGTATACGCACTTGTATATATAAATGTAGTTTAAGATACACGCTCCAGTACACCCGTGGATATAAATAGTGTTCGATGAGAATGCTGGAAAAATTCCAGTTATAATTTTCTATCAAATTTATTGGTATCAACGAAATAATTTTTATTTTAACATTTTATTTTACTTTTGTTATCTCAAAGGTATGAACTAAAATAATTTATATACCTAATATATAAATACGATGTTGCGTTATGATAATAATGAATACATGAAGTACTTATAGAAATGATCTTTGTCCAAATTGGACGTCTATTTTGTTCGGCATCGTTATAATATTTATATTTATATTAAACACTAATAATAATAATTAACCTTAATTATTTATGTATTTTTGTTTTTATTTTTGTTACAGGTACGTTGAAATATTTTATTAATTATTATAATTATTACGAATATCACGATCTCTCGAAAGAGGCAATTAATCAAACGCCGTGAGTTAATCGGTACGAACGACACCTTAATGTATAGGTAATTATAGTAATTATTACTTATTAAAATAATATATTAGCTGATTTATCATAACATTACATTGTTATTTACCATCTTTCGTAGTAATTTTAATGAAATATTATTGATAATTAGTTTTTATTTTGGCACGACATTTTTGATATATTATTTTGATGAATAAATATTAAAAAATATTTAGGTGTAATAATAATTTTCTGAGATATTAAGTTTTCACAATAATTTTTTTATTGCGAAACATAATAATATACTAGTAGGTAGTTAGTACCTATATTATGTTTATACGGAATGTGATATAAACCGATAATTATTGTTCTATACCTATCCGTTAAAAATTATGAATTTTCTGATATTTGTTTGTAAAATAATTTTGAATTAATAAAAATAATTATTATTAACGATAATAAACGATTCTTAATTTACTATTTTATTATGTAATTTAAAAAAATATGTTTAAAAAATTATTGATGTTTCACGTAAACTTATCAATTAAAAAAAAGAAATAAAATATTGTTTAAAAATAATTTCCAAATTAATTTAATTTTTTTATTCCTTTGTCTTTATAGTTCGTTTGAATTATATTTTTCTCGTAAACTATAAAAATATACAATATTATACATTTCTTTTATGTTCTTCAGTAAACTATAATAATTATTGATAAATGCTGATGCAGTTTCTTTAATCAACCATCACCTGTATTTTAAGTATATAAAACATTATAATTAAGTTATAATATTTTATGTCGGGTGAAATTGAATATAATATAGGTATTTCGTACTGAAGTATTAATACTTCAAAAAAATATAAATATTCTAATTTAGAATGTTATTCGTGAATTCGTCGAAAATTCGATTAATTAATTGTGGAAAAATTATATTACAACGAATAACAAAGATTTTAATATTATATTTAATATTATTACCTATATGGTATTAATATTTTGTATGTAAAATTATTAATAATTATTTTTACATACTCTACAGTTTATTCTTAGTAATTTTAACAAAATATAATATCGTGTTTCACTGACTTCATAATATGTTACATTGAATATAATAATACACATAAACTTATCGTATTTATAACGATTGATTATTTAGAAACGGTTAACGTTTATATTATTATGATATAAAATATGTACTTGATTATATTTTATAATCAATGATATTACGTTACAAAGTTACAATACGTTAATACTTGGAAAATGAAGGCATTTTATAAGAAATTTGAAAAATATTTTTATATTACTTACTTGAAAATTAATTTTATTGTTCAACATTATTAGTAGGAATATATAAATATATATATATATCGATACGACGTAGATCGAATGTAAAAATGTAATAAACGTAACGTGACGCTCGGAAGACGTATTTTTTAAATGGTTTTTGTAATTTTGTAACTCGCATTTTTTTAAAAATAAAAACTCCAAACTTATAATAATATTATGTGTAAGTTGGATATACGAAACGTCCGTAGAAAGTTCCGATTTCTTGAATGATAACACTTTTGTTACAGTAATCATTTGCTCTTATTTCTTAATAATAATATATTTTTTAACAGATTTTTTGATATAATTAACTCCGACGATGATGATCCGGGCCATTATCATTTTTATCCTTTAGAGGTCCTCTTTTTCTTATCAATCGTAAACCTGGTAAATACCGGTGGTTATTCTAACCTAATTCCTGGGCAGTTAGGAACCGACTGATGGTTGTCGGGTATGAAGAATTAATAAAAGACCTAAATAGAGGAGTTATAGTAATATTTTTCTGTGTTTTCGAAACTGGACTTACGATTACGACTTACGTGCGCGGTCACTGTGTGTGATAATCGTCCCAAATATCGGTTCGTCTATATAGTGCGACCGAATAATATTTTTATATACCACCTACCTAAATATTATATTATTTTATCGAATTTCGCAGTTATGGTCATGATACTTTGTGTTCGTCCGTTCGAAATCCGATGATTATTATATTATAGAGACATACGATTTGACGAGGTCGTCTTGGGATCGTTCCGATTACGACGTTTTCCGTTAGCACTCGGTACCGGGTATAGTGTATATAGGTATATTATGTACCAGAGTATACCTGCGCGTCGTGATCCGCAAAAGTTTCACAGGACACGTCCATTAACAGAAAATGTATTTTATCCTTTTCTTTCTTTTCAATTTCTTTATCTTTTTTTTTTTCTGTGGCCGTTTTACCGGTGGTTTCGAATGACGTTGACAGATAGTTCATCGGAAGGTGGGCTTTTCACAACGGAAACACGCGAGCCGCACCGTCCCGATGTGAAAAATATTATGTATATAACGGCCGTTTGAAAATGTTTACGCACGAAGGAAGGCAAACAAAAGCCATACACCGTATCGTCGACTTTATGCGTGGAAGGAGGTCGAAAATCCTCGCGAAAATAAGGCAAATAAAAATCTAAAAGTATAAGTAAACTACCCGAAGACTGATTTATACATTGTTATGTTGCGGTATACTTAAAAGTATATATTATAATGTAAAACAGATATTTGTACAGTGGACCGTTTTTTTTATTTGATTACATTACATATATTTTTAGAGTTGTACACACGGGACTTTAAAAAAATTACAAGACTTTTCGGGTTGTCCACGCCGGTAACGGCGCGGAAAACGAAATAAATTTTCCAACGTTCATTAGAAATTCTTCGCATGAGTTTGTAAAGTGATCCACGTTGATTATTATTATGATAATATGTTAAAATAGTTTCCGAAATCTTCGTTTAATTTAATTTAAATACAATTTTTTTTTTTGAAACTTTGCAATATTTTTATATTTTATACAGAAAGACAGTACATCTTAAATCGCATCATAATTATTAAATATTAGTAAAAAATTCGACAGTATTCTTTAATCTCAAGAAATATGTGCAAATATTATATTTTATTATCGAATTATTGTGATAAATATATATATATATATGTATATTATGTATATTCCGATCAATGATTTAGAATTCGATTTTATATTTACCATTTTATTATACATATTTTTATATAATATATTAGAAATGTTTATATTATTTATTTAGTTATGAATACTAAATTCACTTCGTTCTGTGGAATAAATAATATACCGTAGTAAGTACTTAATTCAGCGTTCATTTATAAGCTACATTTTTAACAATCTTTCGTCCTTTGATCCGATTACAAGAAAAATATTGTGTTCAATAACGAAAAACATTTTTATATTTTTCTCTTTTGCGTTATAGTTTTTCTATTTACAGCAGATTCATCGATAATAAAATAAATATATATAAAAAAAAAAAAAAAAATGGATTAACGACGAGACACGTGATCATTGTTTTTGTCATTTTAAACGATATGTTCTGTTAATTAACGTGCACGTTCAAGATAATTTTACGCCGAAAGTTGTATTAAGAGAGAATAATGGCATAAAGTATGGCGGAATAGAGAACAAGGCTCTCGGTATAATTGCGACTCATGGTCTGACGATATGGAAGTTAAACAATTGTACTAAATCCTTCATTAGGATCTGGACGACAGAGGGATGAATTTATTTGGTTAAATTGTTAACGTTACTTTGTGATGGAGGTCGCGTGTAAGAAGTATACTCTCTTGTGTTGTAAATTATAATATATACATATATATTATATTCATAATATATTATATTATTACAGCAGAAATAAATTCATCATATTTTAAATACATTTAATTTGGTAATAGGTATAGGTATATAACGGTGGTTAATAATAAATATTGTGATATTCGAATAATAATTTTTATAATTTGATATGATACAATCTTAATAAAAAAATGTATAGTCATTATTTAATTTTTTATTAAATATTAATTTATTTAATATTATTTTTTAGAACAATATTAATGCGGTCCATTATAATTGTTCACATAAAGTTCATTTATGACTTTTATATGTACATTTTTGAATCTGGAATAGATTGAATTAAAATAATTAAGTGTTATTCGATGGTTTTACGTAGCCGAAAACTGCAGTTATCTAACGATATTAATTGAATTTGATTGCATTATTAAACGTTTTGTTAAACAGATCATATCATATTATTAATTAGTTAATAATTATTATTATGGTTTAAATTTAGTGTTCAAACAGCATTGTGATTCTCCACAAAATAAGAAGGTAGACAAATATTATTTTAAACTCTGTTGTTTTTTTATTTTTTTTTTTTTTTAATTTGGTTTCGTATTTATTGAAGCAGTAATATTATAGAATTACCTGTTTCGTGATAATATCTATATATAGAATATAATTTGAATAAAAATTAATACTCTTCGAATGTATCGTTAAATATTTTATTATTTAAATTACGTCTTACGAAAGAATACAAAAATTATTTCTTAAAGAAAAATTAAAACGTCTCATTACAATAATATCTTTAATATTGATATTTTACATAAATAAAATTGATATATATATATATATATATATATATATATATGTACGCGTAAATGTTGAACTTTTAGGGACTAACGGTTCAATATATAATAAAATTGTTCAAGTCAAAACTTCGTAGTAACACGTTATTAGATATATGATCATTTAATGAAAAAATAATAATCAAGTATACATAATAATATTATAATATACACACCGAGTGATATTAAAAATGAAATGAAGTTAATTATTGTACACGAGAGTATTCGCCTATCTCTCGCTTATATAATAATAATTCAGAAAATTATATTATAATCTCCTATATTAACATTTTGATTGCACTTTATGCTCGTGAGAAAATGGTTATGAATTAGATTTTATTATGCAAATGGATATAGTCGTGTATTCCGCGTTCTTGATATTAATATTGGTGCCGATGGCATCCTTTTGTGCGATATCCTTTCGCTATCTAGCGTAAACGGAATAATAATAATAATAGACTAAACAAATAATGTATATCCCTCTTGAGAAAATCATATCTGGTGAATTGGTTGGATGACCCGAGTCAACAATGGACAAACTTCAACCGCAGTCGCTTTTCCCACTGTCTTATACGATCAGGTGAAATGTGAGATAAACCCGTAATACACAACACAAACCTGAACGGTTTCGCTCATTTTCGACCTTTTATTATTATATTTATCTCTTCCGTCCATGTTAAACGCACATTTAAAAAATGAAAATAAAGTCACTGTTATATAACACTAAAATATAATATCAAACTATAAACATGATATAATAATAATAATAATAATAATAATAATAATAATAATAATAATAATAATAATAATAATATACCCACCACGAGATTAACAACTTTCCGTCAAACAAGTTGTATGAAACGAACGTATAACAATTTTCTGTGAAAATATTTATAAACTCGACGATCGTCATAATATTATACTCGTATATTATTATCGTGTTACGAAAAGCGTTTGGAATTACAAAATATTTGGTTATGTTACGGTTAAATTATTATCCCATAATATAACAAACTTATTTAATAAAATTTTATTTCACTTTGATTATTCGAACGGATTGTTAAGTGAAATTCATTTCGAAATCGTTTAATACCCCTATTACGGATAGTCTATATAATAATTTATATTTATAAATATAATTAAATTCAATTAATTAAATTATGATGTGAGATAAGAATTTATTCTCGAATTAACGTAAATTAAACCCAAACTTAAACGTAACATATCGTTGGAATATATTTTAGTGTGCGAAGAAATGAACTCTAAATCAATAAAATAATATATATTTTATAATATTGTACTTACGAGAACGATTACACGATTTTATTATGTACTACATTTTTCTAAGTCATTTTATTTATATTTATTATAAAAAAAAAAAAAAAAAAAAAAAAACAATAATATTAATTTAATCCTTCCTGACTTGATATAATTATACATCACCACCACATAAGTTTAATTAATAATATTTAAACTTTAACGAGTATTTTTTGGCAAGATTAATAGCTTTTGCGTTTTGGTAAAACTTTTTATCTTAAATAATATTTAAAATAGTAATAGTTTTTATTATATAATAATAAGTTAAATTAAAATCATATTACAGTTTTTAATTATCTGATAATGCAAGTTATACACAATTAATTATTAGACTTTTGTGATATAATTATTATTAAAAACATAATAGATATTTTAAAATGTTAATTAAAAATAATAATAATAATAATAAAAAACGTCATAATTTATGGTACGCCACAAAACGTTTTAATTAAAGCTTACGTTTACCAAGTGATAAGAATGTAATTTCTTAATTAAAATTTTCAATTACGCGGTTTTTGCACAATAATAATTTATAACATAGGTAAAGGTATTTGAAATATTACGCAACACTATACGGATTTTTGATATATTACAATATTTATTATTTATCGATATTACACCGGGATTTGTTTTTGAACATACACATTTTAAAATTCTTTTAAATTCGGTCTGTGACGCTTGTCTTTTTTTTTTCTTCTAATTTTATTTTTCGTTTTTTTTTTTTTTTATACAAATCGAAACTCTGACGACTGACGGTATTTCGAAATTAGATTACTGCGAGTAAACGTTTCGATCATATACAACATAATATATTATTATATTATTATAATATATTATATATACAGTGCGGAAATGTCGTATACGCACGCAGGAAATAAAAGTAAATAACGCTGTCCGCGTACTGTACAATGCCTACATACATAGTTGTAAATCGTATAACAGCGTATCGCGACGTACTTACGATTTCAATCAAAAATTTTCCATCCGATATGTCGTGGGGTGAGGAGTGGGCACATAATATATTCCATTGCGGGTATGAGGGGAGGGCTAAAATGTTCAAACTCTCGCGATCGATCGTCCGTAAACCGGTGTAACACATAATATATAATATTATTATAATACATATATAACACGTGTATATACGGTGAATATAATTTACATACATAATAAATAGGATTATAAAAATACTGAAACGTTGGCGACGACCTATATATATATATATAATATAATATTATAATATATATATTGTCGTATACAATATTATACGAAAAAGCCTTTAACGCCGAGCCGCAAGAGGATGTATATTATATAAGTAATGAGATGAAAATTCTTATATATATATATTCCTTCGTTATCGGACTAATATTATTTTTCCCGGACCCGAGGCGTGTCACGCGGTCTTCTAAAATCGTCGCGTTATATTATAAAACGAGATCATATTATGTCAAAAATATTATACGTATACTATTACCCTATAATAATAATTATATATATCTTGTAGGTTTTATTTTGAATAGAAATATAAATCGATAAAGTAAACTCTCGAGCTTATAATATTATGATATTTTCGAGGATATTTTCCCGTAATTTTCGAGATAACGTATATTTTTGATAATCGTTTTATAGGGATTTATTTTCTTCATCCGTTGTTTTATTCTTATTTGTCCAAACGTCGCGTAATTAATATTGTGTGAAATTTACTCGTGTCGAAATTTAATAGATATTATTATTATTATAGCCAAAATAGGACGAATTCTCACAGTTATGAAATTGAATTATCGGGCGACAAAGTTGTTGGATTTGAAAATGTGATTTCCAAACCGAACCGAACGTTTCGAGTTTGTGTCATGTCGCCAGACGGTTAACGTTTTATAATAATTAAATATTAATAAAGGCGTTCACCTGGTCTCATTTGGAAAGGATATCGCGGCCGCGTAATGCATTATGCGTCGTCTGCGAGCCCTTGATTCCGATTTAACATTTATGAAAAGATTAAGGACAAAAGAATATTCTACACAGAAGGGAATAAAAATAAATTATTAATTTTAAATCGCCAAAGAGCGAAGAATAATTGTAAAAAATCACGTGAACAGAGAGATATATATAGAGTGTACAAAATTCGATAACCAAATGGTAGAGGATAGTTTTAAAGATTGAATCTTTCTAAAACGTCAGCACTGCTACCGATGTTACAAACGAACGGATAAAAGGAAACATTTATAATTCAATCCGCGACGAAGAGCTTTAAACAAGTACTAAATACGTTATATTTACTTATAATATTATTATCTCGTGATTGTATAATACACGCGGCGTACATAATAGGGGTGAGTTTAATAAATTAATTTTTTCCGTAATTAATCTATATATATATATATATATTTATATAAAGAATAATGATAATAAATAATAAATAAAAATAAGAGAAAGAGAGCGTTAAAACGAAACGATTTTGAGATAATCCACAGTGACTTTATGCAATATATAATATATGTGTGTGTGCGTACACGCGTCAAAACGAATTCTCATATACTTACATTTTAAATAAATTTCGTTTTTCTTTTTTAACCACGAATTGTATACCTCCGAAGAGTTTGTTTCGCGTTCATATCGTTTTAACGACAAATTCGATTTATGCGTATTGCGTATTCATAAATTCGATTTTTTATTTATTATTATATCATATTAAATGAATTTATTCGATATTATCTTTATTATATGAAAATTGATACAATACACAATAATGTATATAAATACATAAAACGATCAGTTTTCGGAGGGACATTATTATAATAATAGTGTAAAAACAATCGATTGAATATTATAATCATACATATATATATAGGTACCGACTGACGCGAGAACTCGCGACGGGATAAATAACGAGCGGTGATTATTAAAATAAATTGTTTAATTACGAAACGGAGGGCTTTTTTTTTTTTTTTAATTGTATTAATCGTTCGTGGTACTGCTTTTTTTTCACTCGCAGCCTCTACCCACGCACGCCTGTTCTATAGATAATATTATTACGTCTTATCTACGGATGGGAAATCTCGTCTCTGACCTAAAGGTTCATCGTTATTTCCAAGGTTCGTCTTTTTAATGCTCGTCGTTCTCGTTCGTACCTGAGGGCGTCGACGTGTACGTATAACGTAACGATTTAGGCAAGGAAGACGATAATATTATATACGTATACACGCGGATTTAACAAAAGAATATACGGTTTTTGTTGTTTTTTTTTTTTTAAATTTAACATCATTGTTTTGACCGCGTTTTATCATCTAATATTATATAATTATATAGGTATAATTTAACGCGCGCATTCTTATTTTCATCGTAGGTGAATTTGGATTGAGGACGAAAAGGATTTTTTTCTTTTTATATATATTAATTCTTATTTATTTTATCATAAAATTATAATTATTACGTTATTGCACAAAGTTTAATTATTTTACAAGAAAAGAGATGGGGATAATATAATAATAATAACCGAAATAAAAAAAAAAAAAAAAAATAAACACTGAAATCCGCAAAAAATTTACATTTATTATATCCCTACCTACATATACCTGTATAATGTATTTCTGTAACAACGTTAACATTTTAAGTACTGAACGTTGACTTTTTCGTAGATGTGGGTAATTATTTTTTTTTTTCAGTTTTTTATTAATTATAATTTATAATAATAAAATATTGTAATTTTTTAAAGGTCCTTAAAATTAATTTAAATTTCCGGATTAAATTTAATCCGGAATCCTTTATAATAACGTTAATATTCGCGGTAATTTTTATATTGATGAAATTATATTTAATTATAATTATTATTATTCCAGTATGATAACAAACTATCATTTTTTTTTTTTTTTAACTATTACAGTACATAATATATATATATTTAAATAAAAAAAAAAAACTCTAAGAAAAATAAATAAAAGTTGGTCAGGAAAACTATTCGTATTAAACACGCGTTGTGCAGGACACAACTTGAAATTTAATATCTGTACGTATTGTTGTTACACACGCATTGTGTAAACATGCAAAGGAAGACAACGACTTTGATCATTTTTAATGCACACCGAAAATGAAATATTATAATAACGTGTCTTATTGTATTTCATTTTTATGGGAATTATTAATATTTTTGGTACTTATATATTTGCAGTCCGGTCGAAGGGGCGGTGTTAGATATACCTACGCATTTTACTTCGGAAATAACTAATTTCACGTGTACCATGAATAATTCATTATATCGGCTAAAATATACCGCACAGACACGTGTAATATTAAAAACCAACCTTATATGAGTGTGAAATTTAAAAAAAAAACAAAACAAAACAATAATAACCCGAATACGAGTATATTCAATATTGCAATATAAACCAAATAATTATTTATTTTTTTTTTTACACGTTATTAACGTGTAGGGTAATAATAATATTTG
>JAIUCT010009093.1:0-15131 GCA_021307375.1 Tetraneura akinire | reverse complement strand
TAATAATAATAATAATAATAATAATAATAATAATAATAATAATAATACGCGAATTATTATCATAACGACATTTTACCGTAGTCGAAAAACACAATATTATATTTATATTATTATAATAATATATATACGCAAACGAAGATCGGTCGCGAGTGTGTGTCTGATGCGACCGCGGTATACGGCATACATTATTTACGTAGACATAATATTGACAACGTGCGTTGAATATTATTATACGCGGAATTCGTAATGTCTCTTATCGATCCGGTCACCGCTGTAAACATAAAGCTCTAAAAATGTCTTGTCCCTAAGTCGTCTTTTTTGCGTATAACATAATAAGATATAATATTATAATATATATTTTATTTATATCCCGCAAAAACAACGGCGGAAAAAATCTGTAAAAACACGTGGTAGTTGTGTACCGTGACTATAAGAGAGAGAGAGAAAAAGAGAGAGAGACAACGAAAATTACCCCTCTGTTCGTGGCGTCAGAAATGCGACCATAACGTCATATTTTTATACCTAGGTATATAAAACGTGCGAAATCGTGTCTTCGTTTTAGACTTCACCTTTTCTTTCGACCGGGAAGGTCCCGTATGAATATAATACACTATAATATTATACTATACGTCTTCAACGTTATATTATTTAATGTCAAACGACGACGAGACACATTTAAATAATTTCAATACATTGCACGTTCGTTTCTCTTCGGCGATGACGATATTATAATAATTTATTATTGATCCTCGTCGTTCGGCGTGATCGAACGAGTATATAATATGTGTATATAGACATAATATAGTTGATACACATGCGTACTTTTATCTTGTCATATAATATACAATATATGATTTACATATTATATTATATTTATGTATAATATGTATACTAGGTAATTCTATATTATTCGACGTGACGAATTTTGAAAAATTTTCCGAGAGGGTGTCTTAAAAAAATATTTCTTATTTCACATTCAAAACGTAAACTTTCACACTATCGTAATACACTGATGTTTAAAATTGTATATTATTGATAAATAAAAAAGGAATTTAAAATATTAACGATTTCGTGCTAGATTCGATTCTTTATATTATATTATTTTGACGAGTTTACAAAATATTTTATTATTTATTTGTACAAGAACATAAACACTTAATATTAACGAATACGACATATACGAATAAAAACAAAATGAACGACACTGTAATATTATAATATTACTGAAAATATATACTATGCTCTAAGAAGAGGTACCAAACGAATCGTGAGAAATATACTATTAAGTATTCAGGCTCCTCTGATACAATTTTTGGCCTCCAACGATGTACGAAAATATGGTACCCACCTAATTTTTTTTTTAAATTTTTTTCTCACAAAATATTAACTAACCAAATTAAAATGATTCAAATGTAGAGTATTAAATTCTAGTATCGTAGAACTTAGAATACAATAACTGTGGACATTTATGATAGTCTATATATTATGATTGACATAATAAATAATTGATTAAATTAATATATAAATGTCAAAATTATGAAAAATGAATATTTTCATTAAGTTTATTGACAAAATGTTAATGAATATACCTATCAGTGGCGTGTTGAACTATTTTTGGTGAAGAGTAATGATTAATTTTAGAGGGTATAGTCCCCAATCAAAAATGAAATCCCAAAAAGACTATATCTGACTACATTAAAAATTTACGTTATTTTTTACAAACTTCAATAAAATTTAAATAAAGTATTTTTTTTCTTGTAAAATAAAATAATATAAAATATTTTGAAAAAAATTGATATTTTAAAGGTATTTAAAGGTTTTTAAATGATGTGCATTTTTTTTTTTTTATTTGTATGCAGACATATTTATTCCCAGAAAAATGATTCGATTACCACAAATATCATATGATTCCGACAAAGAATTTTATCTATTTTGTACTTTATTTGTTTATTTAGGTCAAATTGTATAAGGTTTTACTTTTCTATATAGGTTAAGGAGGGAGTTTAGTCGAAAATATTATGAAAGAAAATCAGCTGGGGCTCTAGCACCCCCTAGTACCTGTGTACGTTGTACCATTCACTTCCGTCGTTAATATTATTCTATGCAATATATAACTTTAGCTTAATTCATTATTTTGTTATCTCGATTTTCTATAATAATAATTATCGTATAGATTAAATACTTATACCGTGGTCGGTTTTAATTTATAATGAAATCAATCTCCTATAATATAATAATATTAGACACATTACTATAACTATATTATAACTTATTATAAGTATTCATTATGATATAATAATCTATACGTATAATGTTTATTTATAATGAATTATAATACTAAATACATAAGTATATAAAATACAACTATCGATCAATAATAACTAAACATACACTTCATCCAAACCAGGCGCGCACTCAGGATTTTTGTTTGGATGAGGCTTAATATTTTTCGTAAATATAATAACTTTGTACGAACGTTTATAATAATAATTAATATCTTTAATACCTATACATACTGCAATATATTATATACTAATGCAATACAATTTATGTTATTTTATATTTCATATTTTCATTTATCCTAGTCGATAATAATATTGTCGATAAAAATATCGACCGTAAAAGAACACATAATGGCAATGTTTAATATAACTATTAAAATGAAAGAAATAATTTTTTTGGAGGGGGGAAAATATTTCTATTATATTATTTTCTACCCCAAAGCCCCCCTTGAGTTCGCCACCGATCCAAACACATATTCAGCCCCGAACCTAACTACCCACCCATTTTAATTTGCTACTAAAAAGTGCTAGATATAGCGATTTATATAATAATTATAAATGTTTAAATATAGCATTTAACGACATAATACGATCATAATAATATTAATATATTAACAATGAGATAAAAACACCTGTGTAGGTATTCGCTAAACAATCATTTATTTTTCTCTTACCAACAACAACGAATTATTTTTTTTATTTTACGAGAATTCGATATTAATATTATGTCATTTTATTCATAGCAAAGTGATGTTTTTATTTATCATTCATTTTTACACGGGCCACAGGACCTTAGATCTCAGTGACTCTCTGGTGGGGGCAATGACTCTTATAAAATTTAAACTTTTCATTAATAAAATCGTCTCTTTCTTATCGCGCATCCGGATTAATATAATATTATAAAAGTTGTTAAATTCCCAAGTCTATCTCAAATTTGCATTAATGATATTACGTAGGTATTATAGCGGTAACTTTGATCTATACGTTAAGTTAATTTTTTTCAATTTAAAATATTATAATACGAATATTCTTAAAATCAATATTATGTAGTTAATCATAATTCATAGGAATTTATAAATATTATTAATGTTTATATTAAAGACTGAAATCGTTGTAAAATATATTATTATTTTTCTCGTAATTAATACTTGAAAGGCTTATAAAAAATATTATGATTACAGATTTTTTATTATTTAAAGTGAATTGTTTAATACACAGTCGAATGAGCATAATATTAATAAGCTATTATTAATATTCTCAGTTGGTGTGCTGAAAATTGAAATGTAAAAAATGTAAAAATTGTAAAACTTTTATTTTTTATTCAAATAGTGCAAACGTTAATTGTTGAACTTTTTTAAATAATAACTTCTATATTATATATATATATATATATATATATACAAATAAATTATAAATATAGAAATAAATAAATTTGATATATAAAAACTTGCAAAGTAGGTACTTATTCGCAAACGTATTTTAAATACTTGTATTTAATACTACACAGAACTTTAGAAATAATTTTGAAGAAATATAAAATAAAAATGACCTCAATTACCCGTCAACTAAATCTAAACTAAATCTTTTAAGTAATAACAATTTAACAATCGAAATGATAAATATAATAAAATAATAAAAAAATATTTAAAAAAAGATACCCACACCGCTCTTCGTAAATTGCGTTAAATATCTCTGACCAGCTTTATTAATACAGACTTGGATAAATAGAAAAAATGTTCAATATTCGCATTATAAATTATTTTTAATTTTTACATATTATATTTGAGTAACAGGGATGTGTTGTTAAATAAAGTCTATATAGAGTATAAGTCATATTTCTCTCAAAATAACATTTAAAAAATTGTCTTGAAATTATTATATTATACGTATACCTATATTTACATATTATATGTTCTTTTTTTATTTCTATTTAATCACTTACTTTTAATTATAAATAAAATAAAATAATTGTAATACATTAAAATTACATTTATATTTTTATTTAAATATAACAAATTTATAAAATATAAATATTTTTAATTTTAAGCACATAATTTTTTATTTACCCGAAAAAATTATTAATGTTGTTATACATTCCATATGACCCTATACTTATAAAATTATTTTTTATATCGCGTATACGCACTTGTATATATAAATGTAGTTTAAGATACACGCTCCAGTACACCCGTGGATATAAATAGTGTTCGATGAGAATGCTGGAAAAATTCCAGTTATAATTTTCTATCAAATTTATTGGTATCAACGAAATAATTTTTATTTTAACATTTTATTTTACTTTTGTTATCTCAAAGGTATGAACTAAAATAATTTATATACCTAATATATAAATACGATGTTGCGTTATGATAATAATGAATACATGAAGTACTTATAGAAATGATCTTTGTCCAAATTGGACGTCTATTTTGTTCGGCATCGTTATAATATTTATATTTATATTAAACACTAATAATAATAATTAACCTTAATTATTTATGTATTTTTGTTTTTATTTTTGTTACAGGTACGTTGAAATATTTTATTAATTATTATAATTATTACGAATATCACGATCTCTCGAAAGAGGCAATTAATCAAACGCCGTGAGTTAATCGGTACGAACGACACCTTAATGTATAGGTAATTATAGTAATTATTACTTATTAAAATAATATATTAGCTGATTTATCATAACATTACATTGTTATTTACCATCTTTCGTAGTAATTTTAATGAAATATTATTGATAATTAGTTTTTATTTTGGCACGACATTTTTGATATATTATTTTGATGAATAAATATTAAAAAATATTTAGGTGTAATAATAATTTTCTGAGATATTAAGTTTTCACAATAATTTTTTTATTGCGAAACATAATAATATACTAGTAGGTAGTTAGTACCTATATTATGTTTATACGGAATGTGATATAAACCGATAATTATTGTTCTATACCTATCCGTTAAAAATTATGAATTTTCTGATATTTGTTTGTAAAATAATTTTGAATTAATAAAAATAATTATTATTAACGATAATAAACGATTCTTAATTTACTATTTTATTATGTAATTTAAAAAAATATGTTTAAAAAATTATTGATGTTTCACGTAAACTTATCAATTAAAAAAAAGAAATAAAATATTGTTTAAAAATAATTTCCAAATTAATTTAATTTTTTTATTCCTTTGTCTTTATAGTTCGTTTGAATTATATTTTTCTCGTAAACTATAAAAATATACAATATTATACATTTCTTTTATGTTCTTCAGTAAACTATAATAATTATTGATAAATGCTGATGCAGTTTCTTTAATCAACCATCACCTGTATTTTAAGTATATAAAACATTATAATTAAGTTATAATATTTTATGTCGGGTGAAATTGAATATAATATAGGTATTTCGTACTGAAGTATTAATACTTCAAAAAAATATAAATATTCTAATTTAGAATGTTATTCGTGAATTCGTCGAAAATTCGATTAATTAATTGTGGAAAAATTATATTACAACGAATAACAAAGATTTTAATATTATATTTAATATTATTACCTATATGGTATTAATATTTTGTATGTAAAATTATTAATAATTATTTTTACATACTCTACAGTTTATTCTTAGTAATTTTAACAAAATATAATATCGTGTTTCACTGACTTCATAATATGTTACATTGAATATAATAATACACATAAACTTATCGTATTTATAACGATTGATTATTTAGAAACGGTTAACGTTTATATTATTATGATATAAAATATGTACTTGATTATATTTTATAATCAATGATATTACGTTACAAAGTTACAATACGTTAATACTTGGAAAATGAAGGCATTTTATAAGAAATTTGAAAAATATTTTTATATTACTTACTTGAAAATTAATTTTATTGTTCAACATTATTAGTAGGAATATATAAATATATATATATATCGATACGACGTAGATCGAATGTAAAAATGTAATAAACGTAACGTGACGCTCGGAAGACGTATTTTTTAAATGGTTTTTGTAATTTTGTAACTCGCATTTTTTTAAAAATAAAAACTCCAAACTTATAATAATATTATGTGTAAGTTGGATATACGAAACGTCCGTAGAAAGTTCCGATTTCTTGAATGATAACACTTTTGTTACAGTAATCATTTGCTCTTATTTCTTAATAATAATATATTTTTTAACAGATTTTTTGATATAATTAACTCCGACGATGATGATCCGGGCCATTATCATTTTTATCCTTTAGAGGTCCTCTTTTTCTTATCAATCGTAAACCTGGTAAATACCGGTGGTTATTCTAACCTAATTCCTGGGCAGTTAGGAACCGACTGATGGTTGTCGGGTATGAAGAATTAATAAAAGACCTAAATAGAGGAGTTATAGTAATATTTTTCTGTGTTTTCGAAACTGGACTTACGATTACGACTTACGTGCGCGGTCACTGTGTGTGATAATCGTCCCAAATATCGGTTCGTCTATATAGTGCGACCGAATAATATTTTTATATACCACCTACCTAAATATTATATTATTTTATCGAATTTCGCAGTTATGGTCATGATACTTTGTGTTCGTCCGTTCGAAATCCGATGATTATTATATTATAGAGACATACGATTTGACGAGGTCGTCTTGGGATCGTTCCGATTACGACGTTTTCCGTTAGCACTCGGTACCGGGTATAGTGTATATAGGTATATTATGTACCAGAGTATACCTGCGCGTCGTGATCCGCAAAAGTTTCACAGGACACGTCCATTAACAGAAAATGTATTTTATCCTTTTCTTTCTTTTCAATTTCTTTATCTTTTTTTTTTTCTGTGGCCGTTTTACCGGTGGTTTCGAATGACGTTGACAGATAGTTCATCGGAAGGTGGGCTTTTCACAACGGAAACACGCGAGCCGCACCGTCCCGATGTGAAAAATATTATGTATATAACGGCCGTTTGAAAATGTTTACGCACGAAGGAAGGCAAACAAAAGCCATACACCGTATCGTCGACTTTATGCGTGGAAGGAGGTCGAAAATCCTCGCGAAAATAAGGCAAATAAAAATCTAAAAGTATAAGTAAACTACCCGAAGACTGATTTATACATTGTTATGTTGCGGTATACTTAAAAGTATATATTATAATGTAAAACAGATATTTGTACAGTGGACCGTTTTTTTTATTTGATTACATTACATATATTTTTAGAGTTGTACACACGGGACTTTAAAAAAATTACAAGACTTTTCGGGTTGTCCACGCCGGTAACGGCGCGGAAAACGAAATAAATTTTCCAACGTTCATTAGAAATTCTTCGCATGAGTTTGTAAAGTGATCCACGTTGATTATTATTATGATAATATGTTAAAATAGTTTCCGAAATCTTCGTTTAATTTAATTTAAATACAATTTTTTTTTTTGAAACTTTGCAATATTTTTATATTTTATACAGAAAGACAGTACATCTTAAATCGCATCATAATTATTAAATATTAGTAAAAAATTCGACAGTATTCTTTAATCTCAAGAAATATGTGCAAATATTATATTTTATTATCGAATTATTGTGATAAATATATATATATATATGTATATTATGTATATTCCGATCAATGATTTAGAATTCGATTTTATATTTACCATTTTATTATACATATTTTTATATAATATATTAGAAATGTTTATATTATTTATTTAGTTATGAATACTAAATTCACTTCGTTCTGTGGAATAAATAATATACCGTAGTAAGTACTTAATTCAGCGTTCATTTATAAGCTACATTTTTAACAATCTTTCGTCCTTTGATCCGATTACAAGAAAAATATTGTGTTCAATAACGAAAAACATTTTTATATTTTTCTCTTTTGCGTTATAGTTTTTCTATTTACAGCAGATTCATCGATAATAAAATAAATATATATAAAAAAAAAAAAAAAATGGATTAACGACGAGACACGTGATCATTGTTTTTGTCATTTTAAACGATATGTTCTGTTAATTAACGTGCACGTTCAAGATAATTTTACGCCGAAAGTTGTATTAAGAGAGAATAATGGCATAAAGTATGGCGGAATAGAGAACAAGGCTCTCGGTATAATTGCGACTCATGGTCTGACGATATGGAAGTTAAACAATTGTACTAAATCCTTCATTAGGATCTGGACGACAGAGGGATGAATTTATTTGGTTAAATTGTTAACGTTACTTTGTGATGGAGGTCGCGTGTAAGAAGTATACTCTCTTGTGTTGTAAATTATAATATATACATATATATTATATTCATAATATATTATATTATTACAGCAGAAATAAATTCATCATATTTTAAATACATTTAATTTGGTAATAGGTATAGGTATATAACGGTGGTTAATAATAAATATTGTGATATTCGAATAATAATTTTTATAATTTGATATGATACAATCTTAATAAAAAAATGTATAGTCATTATTTAATTTTTTATTAAATATTAATTTATTTAATATTATTTTTTAGAACAATATTAATGCGGTCCATTATAATTGTTCACATAAAGTTCATTTATGACTTTTATATGTACATTTTTGAATCTGGAATAGATTGAATTAAAATAATTAAGTGTTATTCGATGGTTTTACGTAGCCGAAAACTGCAGTTATCTAACGATATTAATTGAATTTGATTGCATTATTAAACGTTTTGTTAAACAGATCATATCATATTATTAATTAGTTAATAATTATTATTATGGTTTAAATTTAGTGTTCAAACAGCATTGTGATTCTCCACAAAATAAGAAGGTAGACAAATATTATTTTAAACTCTGTTGTTTTTTTATTTTTTTTTTTTTTTAATTTGGTTTCGTATTTATTGAAGCAGTAATATTATAGAATTACCTGTTTCGTGATAATATCTATATATAGAATATAATTTGAATAAAAATTAATACTCTTCGAATGTATCGTTAAATATTTTATTATTTAAATTACGTCTTACGAAAGAATACAAAAATTATTTCTTAAAGAAAAATTAAAACGTCTCATTACAATAATATCTTTAATATTGATATTTTACATAAATAAAATTGATATATATATATATATATATATATATATATATGTACGCGTAAATGTTGAACTTTTAGGGACTAACGGTTCAATATATAATAAAATTGTTCAAGTCAAAACTTCGTAGTAACACGTTATTAGATATATGATCATTTAATGAAAAAATAATAATCAAGTATACATAATAATATTATAATATACACACCGAGTGATATTAAAAATGAAATGAAGTTAATTATTGTACACGAGAGTATTCGCCTATCTCTCGCTTATATAATAATAATTCAGAAAATTATATTATAATCTCCTATATTAACATTTTGATTGCACTTTATGCTCGTGAGAAAATGGTTATGAATTAGATTTTATTATGCAAATGGATATAGTCGTGTATTCCGCGTTCTTGATATTAATATTGGTGCCGATGGCATCCTTTTGTGCGATATCCTTTCGCTATCTAGCGTAAACGGAATAATAATAATAATAGACTAAACAAATAATGTATATCCCTCTTGAGAAAATCATATCTGGTGAATTGGTTGGATGACCCGAGTCAACAATGGACAAACTTCAACCGCAGTCGCTTTTCCCACTGTCTTATACGATCAGGTGAAATGTGAGATAAACCCGTAATACACAACACAAACCTGAACGGTTTCGCTCATTTTCGACCTTTTATTATTATATTTATCTCTTCCGTCCATGTTAAACGCACATTTAAAAAATGAAAATAAAGTCACTGTTATATAACACTAAAATATAATATCAAACTATAAACATGATATAATAATAATAATAATAATAATAATAATAATAATAATAATAATAATAATAATAATAATATACCCACCACGAGATTAACAACTTTCCGTCAAACAAGTTGTATGAAACGAACGTATAACAATTTTCTGTGAAAATATTTATAAACTCGACGATCGTCATAATATTATACTCGTATATTATTATCGTGTTACGAAAAGCGTTTGGAATTACAAAATATTTGGTTATGTTACGGTTAAATTATTATCCCATAATATAACAAACTTATTTAATAAAATTTTATTTCACTTTGATTATTCGAACGGATTGTTAAGTGAAATTCATTTCGAAATCGTTTAATACCCCTATTACGGATAGTCTATATAATAATTTATATTTATAAATATAATTAAATTCAATTAATTAAATTATGATGTGAGATAAGAATTTATTCTCGAATTAACGTAAATTAAACCCAAACTTAAACGTAACATATCGTTGGAATATATTTTAGTGTGCGAAGAAATGAACTCTAAATCAATAAAATAATATATATTTTATAATATTGTACTTACGAGAACGATTACACGATTTTATTATGTACTACATTTTTCTAAGTCATTTTATTTATATTTATTATAAAAAAAAAAAAAAAAAAAAAAAAACAATAATATTAATTTAATCCTTCCTGACTTGATATAATTATACATCACCACCACATAAGTTTAATTAATAATATTTAAACTTTAACGAGTATTTTTTGGCAAGATTAATAGCTTTTGCGTTTTGGTAAAACTTTTTATCTTAAATAATATTTAAAATAGTAATAGTTTTTATTATATAATAATAAGTTAAATTAAAATCATATTACAGTTTTTAATTATCTGATAATGCAAGTTATACACAATTAATTATTAGACTTTTGTGATATAATTATTATTAAAAACATAATAGATATTTTAAAATGTTAATTAAAAATAATAATAATAATAATAAAAAACGTCATAATTTATGGTACGCCACAAAACGTTTTAATTAAAGCTTACGTTTACCAAGTGATAAGAATGTAATTTCTTAATTAAAATTTTCAATTACGCGGTTTTTGCACAATAATAATTTATAACATAGGTAAAGGTATTTGAAATATTACGCAACACTATACGGATTTTTGATATATTACAATATTTATTATTTATCGATATTACACCGGGATTTGTTTTTGAACATACACATTTTAAAATTCTTTTAAATTCGGTCTGTGACGCTTGTCTTTTTTTTTTCTTCTAATTTTATTTTTCGTTTTTTTTTTTTTTTATACAAATCGAAACTCTGACGACTGACGGTATTTCGAAATTAGATTACTGCGAGTAAACGTTTCGATCATATACAACATAATATATTATTATATTATTATAATATATTATATATACAGTGCGGAAATGTCGTATACGCACGCAGGAAATAAAAGTAAATAACGCTGTCCGCGTACTGTACAATGCCTACATACATAGTTGTAAATCGTATAACAGCGTATCGCGACGTACTTACGATTTCAATCAAAAATTTTCCATCCGATATGTCGTGGGGTGAGGAGTGGGCACATAATATATTCCATTGCGGGTATGAGGGGAGGGCTAAAATGTTCAAACTCTCGCGATCGATCGTCCGTAAACCGGTGTAACACATAATATATAATATTATTATAATACATATATAACACGTGTATATACGGTGAATATAATTTACATACATAATAAATAGGATTATAAAAATACTGAAACGTTGGCGACGACCTATATATATATATATAATATAATATTATAATATATATATTGTCGTATACAATATTATACGAAAAAGCCTTTAACGCCGAGCCGCAAGAGGATGTATATTATATAAGTAATGAGATGAAAATTCTTATATATATATATTCCTTCGTTATCGGACTAATATTATTTTTCCCGGACCCGAGGCGTGTCACGCGGTCTTCTAAAATCGTCGCGTTATATTATAAAACGAGATCATATTATGTCAAAAATATTATACGTATACTATTACCCTATAATAATAATTATATATATCTTGTAGGTTTTATTTTGAATAGAAATATAAATCGATAAAGTAAACTCTCGAGCTTATAATATTATGATATTTTCGAGGATATTTTCCCGTAATTTTCGAGATAACGTATATTTTTGATAATCGTTTTATAGGGATTTATTTTCTTCATCCGTTGTTTTATTCTTATTTGTCCAAACGTCGCGTAATTAATATTGTGTGAAATTTACTCGTGTCGAAATTTAATAGATATTATTATTATTATAGCCAAAATAGGACGAATTCTCACAGTTATGAAATTGAATTATCGGGCGACAAAGTTGTTGGATTTGAAAATGTGATTTCCAAACCGAACCGAACGTTTCGAGTTTGTGTCATGTCGCCAGACGGTTAACGTTTTATAATAATTAAATATTAATAAAGGCGTTCACCTGGTCTCATTTGGAAAGGATATCGCGGCCGCGTAATGCATTATGCGTCGTCTGCGAGCCCTTGATTCCGATTTAACATTTATGAAAAGATTAAGGACAAAAGAATATTCTACACAGAAGGGAATAAAAATAAATTATTAATTTTAAATCGCCAAAGAGCGAAGAATAATTGTAAAAAATCACGTGAACAGAGAGATATATATAGAGTGTACAAAATTCGATAACCAAATGGTAGAGGATAGTTTTAAAGATTGAATCTTTCTAAAACGTCAGCACTGCTACCGATGTTACAAACGAACGGATAAAAGGAAACATTTATAATTCAATCCGCGACGAAGAGCTTTAAACAAGTACTAAATACGTTATATTTACTTATAATATTATTATCTCGTGATTGTATAATACACGCGGCGTACATAATAGGGGTGAGTTTAATAAATTAATTTTTTCCGTAATTAATCTATATATATATATATATATTTATATAAAGAATAATGATAATAAATAATAAATAAAAATAAGAGAAAGAGAGCGTTAAAACGAAACGATTTTGAGATAATCCACAGTGACTTTATGCAATATATAATATATGTGTGTGTGCGTACACGCGTCAAAACGAATTCTCATATACTTACATTTTAAATAAATTTCGTTTTTCTTTTTTAACCACGAATTGTATACCTCCGAAGAGTTTGTTTCGCGTTCATATCGTTTTAACGACAAATTCGATTTATGCGTATTGCGTATTCATAAATTCGATTTTTTATTTATTATTATATCATATTAAATGAATTTATTCGATATTATCTTTATTATATGAAAATTGATACAATACACAATAATGTATATAAATACATAAAACGATCAGTTTTCGGAGGGACATTATTATAATAATAGTGTAAAAACAATCGATTGAATATTATAATCATACATATATATATAGGTACCGACTGACGCGAGAACTCGCGACGGGATAAATAACGAGCGGTGATTATTAAAATAAATTGTTTAATTACGAAACGGAGGGCTTTTTTTTTTTTTTTAATTGTATTAATCGTTCGTGGTACTGCTTTTTTTTCACTCGCAGCCTCTACCCACGCACGCCTGTTCTATAGATAATATTATTACGTCTTATCTACGGATGGGAAATCTCGTCTCTGACCTAAAGGTTCATCGTTATTTCCAAGGTTCGTCTTTTTAATGCTCGTCGTTCTCGTTCGTACCTGAGGGCGTCGACGTGTACGTATAACGTAACGATTTAGGCAAGGAAGACGATAATATTATATACGTATACACGCGGATTTAACAAAAGAATATACGGTTTTTGTTGTTTTTTTTTTTTTTAAATTTAACATCATTGTTTTGACCGCGTTTTATCATCTAATATTATATAATTATATAGGTATAATTTAACGCGCGCATTCTTATTTTCATCGTAGGTGAATTTGGATTGAGGACGAAAAGGATTTTTTTCTTTTTATATATATTAATTCTTATTTATTTTATCATAAAATTATAATTATTACGTTATTGCACAAAGTTTAATTATTTTACAAGAAAAGAGATGGGGATAATATAATAATAATAACCGAAATAAAAAAAAAAAAAAAAATAAACACTGAAATCCGCAAAAAATTTACATTTATTATATCCCTACCTACATATACCTGTATAATGTATTTCTGTAACAACGTTAACATTTTAAGTACTGAACGTTGACTTTTTCGTAGATGTGGGTAATTATTTTTTTTTTTCAGTTTTTTATTAATTATAATTTATAATAATAAAATATTGTAATTTTTTAAAGGTCCTTAAAATTAATTTAAATTTCCGGATTAAATTTAATCCGGAATCCTTTATAATAACGTTAATATTCGCGGTAATTTTTATATTGATGAAATTATATTTAATTATAATTATTATTATTCCAGTATGATAACAAACTATCATTTTTTTTTTTTTTTAACTATTACAGTACATAATATATATATATTTAAATAAAAAAAAAAAACTCTAAGAAAAATAAATAAAAGTTGGTCAGGAAAACTATTCGTATTAAACACGCGTTGTGCAGGACACAACTTGAAATTTAATATCTGTACGTATTGTTGTTACACACGCATTGTGTAAACATGCAAAGGAAGACAACGACTTTGATCATTTTTAATGCACACCGAAAATGAAATATTATAATAACGTGTCTTATTGTATTTCATTTTTATGGGAATTATTAATATTTTTGGTACTTATATATTTGCAGTCCGGTCGAAGGGGCGGTGTTAGATATACCTACGCATTTTACTTCGGAAATAACTAATTTCACGTGTACCATGAATAATTCATTATATCGGCTAAAATATACCGCACAGACACGTGTAATATTAAAAACCAACCTTATATGAGTGTGAAATTTAAAAAAAAAACAAAACAAAACAATAATAACCCGAATACGAGTATATTCAATATTGCAATATAAACCAAATAATTATTTATTTTTTTTTTTTACACGTTATTAACGTGTAGGGTAATAATAATATTTG